>JAODUJ010003683.1:0-12880 GCA_027564615.1 Psolus chitonoides | reverse complement strand
CCGTACATCAATATGTATCAATGGTATTTGGGGGACATGTGCCCCCCCACGCCCCCCCCCCCCCGGATCGCCGCCCATGCCTCTGCACTGGACATTGAAGCAGTGTACCACCGATATAGCACCACAATGCACTGCAGGAATAATTTTATGGAAAGAAGGAAACTGTTTTCTCTCGGCCCAGTGAATGGCCGCTCAGTATATGGCCGCTACCGAGCCACTCAAAGCCGTCGGCGGCCCGCTAGGTGTTGCTTACTGTGGTATAACTTGGCTAGAAACTTCATTATCCTGATTATCTTGATATCATCGAATATTAACCAAATATTGTTTTCGAATAGTTGGACCTCGTTTCCAACACAGATCGAGTCTCCGCACAGAAATAGACTTCGAATCAATCACCTTTAAACCAGCAATCAGAGTGTGCACCGCAGAAAATGTACACCTTCACGGAATAAGATAAATCCCTCTTCATCTTTACTGTCTTACGATGTAACGTAACGTACCGTAATTTTTACTCCTATACCGACCATAATTCAGGAGTAAACTGGCAAACGAATAATGTTCACTTCTCATTTTTCGGCGGACTATTTCACATAACTTGTACGATTGCGTGATTCATTTCGTCCACTGGTGGCGCCAGCGCGGAAGAGGGGGGGGGGGGTGGAAGGCCATGGCCCCTGTCTGGGAAGACTGGCCCCCTGTCCGGGAAGAATTGATCAATTCGTCGGGAAGAAAACGTTACGGAATATAGGCTACGATGTAGTGTGTATTGGATCGCCGCCTGCCCACTTCCCCTTCCCCTGTCGGGGAACTTGAACCCCCGTCGGGGAAATTATGGCGCCACTACTAATTTCGTCCTGTCGTTCTGCGTTTGTTAATATTACTATATATTACTGTAGGCTGCGTTATTGTGGTGTTATTTGGGTTTAGTTTGGTTCAGTATCTACGGGTTCAGGAAGCTCTACTGAAGCTCGTCTAGGAACCCGGAAGCCAAGTGTGATCATGGTGTGCGTGGGTCATGGAACAAACTTCTGAATGAAACTCTGATTCCAGCTTTGAAAAGATAGATACTTCTTTAAGAATTATAGTCCAAAGAAAAATGAAAACTTCTGATAAATAAGAGGGTGAAAAACTAAACCCAATGGTGAGAGTCCCATCACAATAGCATGTCCGGTTTTCGAGTTATTTATTTTGGAAGATTCTAGAAATCTTCATTTTAGTTGAGCATCCGGCAACATTTGTGACGTCAGAGTGGGACTTAGTCTGAAAAGCTCTTTGTGAAGTCTATATAATCTAACTGCTTTTCAACAAACAGAATTGAAAGGTAATGTCAAAGTTAATGATTTTGAAAAATATCATTTTTTAGCATAATGACTGCTGTGTTAAAAATGTCTATACTCAAAGAGTATAGTCATCTAAATATAAACAAATACATAGGCTATTCAGACAAAGCATGCCAAGTGAGACTGTGACATCATAAGATTGATACTAAACGGTGTATGTCGACTAATTTGACAAATATTAAAATTGAGATATCTCGAGAACGGTGGCAGATATCCCTACAACTAATGAACGTGTGATCTTGGTCTGAACTATCCTTCCTGATCAGTTTGATATCATCACCTATTAACCAAGTATTGTGTTCTACAGTTGAACTGTTGAACCTAAGATTTCAACTCATATTGAGAATTTATTACCTTGTCTTCGAACATCATGCAGAGTAACATAAATTGATTTCAGGCCTATCACTTTTAACAACTGACCTAGTCGTGAACCTGTATAATATGATGAAATATAAAGACTTCAATGAGTGTGTTGTATGGATCTATAAGTGGTCTGCAATATGCTTTGAACAGCGGCTTGGTCTTTTTGGTAAGGCGCTTAATGAATCTCCTGTAATAATAATAAATAATAATAATACCCGCGGCTAAACGGATATTAGCTAGGCTTAATCCCAATCACAAGAATCTCGGCGTGAATATCGATTCTTATGTAATTTCTCGCTTTCCGTAGGCTACTTCGCACTAAAAAAAATCGCGGAACGTGTCCAAATAATCGCGAGAATTTCCAGAATACCCAACCGCAGTCGGCGATATTACATTATCATTAATAGTAGTCATTAAACTGGACATATGTCTATACATGTAATAAAAATATAAACAAAAACACTAGCCTATTTTAGTTAGGCAGACAGTCACATAGGCGTACGGGCCGGGGGGTCGGGGGGAATTGCACAGTTTCTGGAAAACGGCAATTTTTCGGGCAGCTGACTTCATTTTTCGGGCAGAGGAGAGTGATTAAAAACAAAATAATTGCACATTTTGGCCCTTTCGATAGCCCATATCCCGGAAAAGTCTATGAAAATGAGGTTAAAACCACATTTCCATAGATTTGTCTGGGAAATGGGCCTTCAGAAGGGAATTTTGTGATGAATTGGCCTTTCTAGAAATTCGGGCAAACGTTAATTTTTCCGGGGAAAACTGGCTTGCCCCCCTTGGCAGACTGGAGCCCGTACGCCTAGCAAAGCAGTACATCAGAAGATGTTCTTAGAGTATCTATACATGTTGAAGCAATATTCACAACGCATCCGATACACGATCAGGACGATATAGTAATTACTGTGTTAGATTTTAATTCCAGTAATTACTGTGTCGTTTGAAATGTAGGCCTACTGAGTATTATCACACCAGTAAAAATTATAGATAATTTAATTTATCACACCAGTATAGTAACTATACTTCTTGTAACACGTTTTAGATAATTAATTTGTGATGTTAGTTACTGTGTTAGTGTAAGGGTTGGTTTCACAGTAGTTGCTATATAGTTTAGTTTAGTATCTGCGGTTTCAGGAAGCTCAACTGAAAGCTCATCGAGGAACCCGGAAGCCAAGTGTGATATCTGCTAGCCTGTACTGTGTGTATATCGGCTGCACAACGAGGTAAGTGGTTATGATTTTCAATGTAAAAACTAGCATTAAATATCGCACCGACAGGGGGACCGAAAAATAGTCTTGTCGTATCTTTTTATTTGTAATTGTTGGGTGTTGACCCAAACTTGAAGACTTCGATAAAAGCACGCCAAATTCTCGGAAAAGACAACTTTGAATCTCGGGAGATATCGCATTTAGGTGACGGTCATGTCGCTTTTCATCGCCTAAAATTGCGCTAACTTGTTGAAGGAATGAATGAAGGGATATAATAAACGTTCGCCTGGAAAACTGTGTAAATAAAAACAACCGTGCCTATTAGAGGGACATAGACTACATGGTTTGTTTCAGAATCAAAACCGTGTTTGAAACACTTTTTTGCAAACACCTAACCAGAACCTTTCAATAATGACGACTTTGCTTTGTTTGGAGGTTTAAACCACATCTGGTTGTAATTGATAGAATTTTTATAGAAAATCGGAATGAGATTCAGGAGTCCTTCTATTTCCAAAATAGGCTGGACTGTTGCTGTAATACGACAAAGGTAATTCGTACGAGAATCTCTTTTTTAGAACGTCAACGAGAATGCGCGTGGAAGCTAGTGGCGTTACTGGCTACGAAGGACATTGATATGTAAAACTATTTTTGTGCCGGTGAAATGGTTGCCTAATTTATCTCCAAAATCAATAGATGTTGTTATATCGGATTATGGGTAAGGGATTGAAACAGCACACCCACCAAATACTGGAAGCCTCTTTAAGTATAATTTCCTTTGCTCATTAAAATACAATCAAGTATAAATGTTAACTTACTTACTGCTGTTTTATAAACTAATTGTCTAACAATTTCAAAACAATCAAATGCTTAATTCGTTAAGACAGCGGCCTGTCACATCGAATAAACGGCATGGTTGAACTTAATTATAGAAAAATGTTGGGGAGTAATTTATTAGATGCTTGTCAGTAACATAGAGCCATTATTGCATGACAAGAGCAGGCGGACTCAGAATTATTTGATATTTTATTTAAGTAGGCTACTGTCAGACTGTCAGGCTATTATAGGTGAGTCTACATGCCACAATTAAGGTCGAATTTCTCTACCAAAACTTTCTTCCTCGGGGAAAGTCCCGACAAAATGTTGTTGATATTTTGTTATGACTTCAATCATTTTTGATGAGAATATGTTGTTGAGTTACCTGGTATAAAACAAAGTGCATAGGCCTATCGTGTAACAAATTGGAAGATTGGAGGTAATTTGGACCATTTTAGCTGTTCGTTGCCGAAATGTGACTATTTAATATATTTACGTCTTCCAAATTAGCTCTAAGGGTACGGTGTATCACCTTTCTCCTCTCTTAGATGACAAAAATATGCCGGTACGAATCGAAAATTATTGCAGGTGCCCTCGAAGTTCGAACATGTCAGCTTCAAAATTAGGGGTGTCGTTTCCTCCAGCTCACTCTAGCGAATCCACACCCTTAATTCAAAAGATTGAGACCAGGGACCAATCGAAATTACGATTGCAATACGATTGAAATATTCAATCTAATATACTAACAACCAATCTTATTCGATTCAAATTTTTCAGTCCAAATTTGGATTGGTCCATGATCCTATATGAGCCTAAAGTCAATGGGAAAACTTTATCTTAGGCTATACAAACGAATTCGAATTCCCACTTTCACTGGTATAATGGCTAATGAATGAAATATCAATAAACTTACCCGACATTCCACATATACGAGAGAAGTAGGAGAATAATTATCCCGAAAGAACCGTTTAAATCCATTTTTGTCCAATAAAGATATCAAGCAACAACGTTGATGTGTCTCTTAACGCGGTGTGTTTAGTAATGATCTCAGCAGGATTCCAACCGCGTATTTTGATTAATATTTCTGGTGCTTCAGTCTTTACGAAAAGAGATATACGGTAAGGATGCCAACAGGGGACATAACATATATTCGAATGTCAAAGTTGAGCTGTGAGTTATCAGAAATTTACTGTTTATTTCGGTAGACTGGCAGACTGGCATGGAGGGATTGAAATATTTCCCTGTTTCAGTCTGTGCGTAAAGTACTTAAGTAAAGATGCCAAGAGGAGACGCAACATGTAATTATTTACTGTCAAAGTTAAGCTGTAAAGAATTAGGATTTTATTGTTTCTAATAGTTTTATTCCGGTAGAGACTAGAGAGTAATTTAAAGGAACCCGATGAGTTTGCATTTCAGACAAGGAGAGAAGATTAAACTGATTTTATTTGTTGATGAGATCATTCACTATAATCAGACAATCTCAAAAGTAACTCTACTTTCGGTAAATATTGCTGCATGAAGAAGTTATGAATGTTGCATTGTTTGAAATTCAAAAGTTTGAGCAAAACTTTTATGTAAATTAGGCTGGGCCTCTGTATAACAGCTCTGTTCTTCATGGAATTACATTAATTGTCAAAACAAAGATCACAGATATGAATACTTTTTTATTAATATCTCCCACACAATTAGGATGACAATCAGATATCCACAAACTTATCGAGCTCCTCTAAACATTTCTCGTGCTCCAGTCTTCGCGTAAATGGATAAAGGATGCCAACAGGAGACATAGCATATAATTGCTAAGTGTTGAAGTTGAACTGTAGGCTAAAGAATTGTTAGAATAATATTTTTTTCATAGTATAATTTCGGTGGATAATAATTTAAATATTCAGTCTCGTGCTTCAGTCTTTGCGTAACAGGGATATGGAGGACATATGCGAACAGGGGGCAAAACATACTGACATATATTTGCTAAGTGTCAAAGTTGAGCTGTAAATATTTGTTAGAATGTTATTGTTCTGCATAGTTTTAGAGAGTGATTTAAATATTATTTTTCCTGTGCGTAAAGGGATAAAGTAAGGATGTCAGGAGGATACACAACCTGTAATTATTTACTCTCAAATTAGGCTATAAAAAATCAGGATGTTACTGTTTTTATTAATAGTTTCATTTCGGCAAAGAGTGATTTAAATATTTATTGTGCTTCAGTCTTTGCGTAAAGTGATATAGTAAGGGTGGCAACATGGATAGGTTCTTCTTTGTTTGGAGTTATGGAACCAAGGGGACACAACATAATGTCAATGTTAAGATGTAAATAATTATAATTTTATGTTTTTCATAGTTTTATTTCGGTAGGGAATAATTTTAGGAGCTCAGGCAATGGCTTCATATAAAATCGCTATCCGGATGCGGATTTCTGCTGTGCTTGTGCCAACCTTGCTTTGAGTCACTCCCGGGTACTTGAAGCTGGACACTTCTTCCAGATGTTCGCCGTTTATGGTTATATATGCATCGATATTCTTTCTGCTATTCACCAAGATCCTGGACTTCTATGTGCTGACTTCCATGCGAATAGTTATCGGCTACTGTGACAAGTTTGCTGGCTAGGTCTCTAAACTCTAGTGTTGGCAAACTGGGTGAGTTTTTCCCTTCGGGTGAGTTTTCCAATTTAGTGGAAAAACTGCATCAATGCTGGTATACTAAGAAAGTAGAACCTAAAAAACTTCTACGGCTAATAACATCAATCGTGCCATCCTTGCGTCTTCCAGTATAACATTGAAAATAACATTTAAAATATGCAAAAAATATTAACTGTTGCTCTGAGACTTCAGGATTTTCAGGAGACTTCCCTCTTTCCCCTGTTTCAAACGTATACAAATTGACGTTTGTTGGTATCTTCACCCTAATTTCTACCAGCATACTAATTAAAGGACAAAAGGAAAAGATGTATATGAGCCCGACATATGTATATCTCAGGAATAAGGGATTCTAATGCTCATCGCTGTCCATGCCTACACGTGGGTACATGCTGATACATGCTCAAGGGCAATATTGGTAATTGATTTGGTTTTTTATCCACAAATTTTGGCGATCCTCCGAAATATTTCGGCGACCCTAAAAAGGGTCGAGACCCCTAGTTTGAATACCTAGGGCCTACATGACAGTCGTACCCAAACTCACTCTTTTTCTTTTTCCTTGTCATGTCATCTGGTTTCATTAGTGGAGAATGTGTCGGTCATAAAGTAAGCCCAAATCGGATATCACAACCCTACTTTTGTATTGCGTTACTAAGCGTGCACTATTTTTCGGGCTTGCCTCTTCATGTATTGTCACTTGCTCTAAATTGGCCATTTACGATGCAACCATCGGACAACCCCCTGTTTGCGCTCGCTTTGCATGCAGTTTAGTTGCTAGTTCTTTTCATTCCACGTGTCGTCACTTGGCCGAAATATCGGACATGTATCGGACCGGTTCGTGCGGCAGTCGGAATGTTTGGGCTTCAACCCCCCCCCCCCTCCCAATCATAAGGTCCTAACTACGTCCCTGTCTGGATTAGCAGTTATCGAAAAACCTACATTTTTATGTCGTTTACAAGTTTATTGGCGCTTGAATATAGATAAGTCTAAATCAACAATTTTCAACTATTGCCTGTAAAGTTGGCCTAGATTTTGCTTTTTCGCAGCCGCTGTCGTAATGTTGATCGACATCAGTGTACAGTGTCACTGTGTAGTGTGTAACGTTAGTTGCCACATGCACTCATAATACTCGTAGTGCTCACTACTGTAGTAAGTACCACAAGTACTATTAGTTGTAGGCATGCCTCACAACACTCATTTTTCTCACTGCTTTACACTCTAGAGACGGCGTCTGCTATGATGAAATAGAGTGACCCGATTTTATGGTAGTGGTTACTAATTAGGCTAACACACGAATATAAATAGAGTGACATTCCATGTGTAGATAACATGTGCGGAATTGGATCTATAGCTGTATTAGTGGTCGAACTACGGAAGATCTTGAGTTACGAATAATTTTGGTCCCAGATTTGCTTTTATTTTCTATTCCTTGGGAAATTTTCCGAGGACTAAACCAATGGCACTAGAAATCCTCCATACAAAATGTCTATGTGTTCTGCCTATATTTATTATGAATATCACAAGAAAAAAAGGAACAAACTGAACAGTAAATTTTAGGCAATTTGATTTCCATTGAAAATACACAGTCAGATATCAGGTCACATGGTTTTGATTGAAAAATGTTCATTAGCTGACGTCATCACCTAATGCGAATATTTCGGTCTCTTTTGGATAGTGATTTCTAAAAACAAAACAGCCCAGACAGCGAAACTTCAAAAGCACATGGCATTAATAAAATAAAAAAAACTATTGAAAACAATAAAAATTCTCATTATTTACATCTTCTTGTTTTTACAATAAAGTTTTTACGTGAAGAATATTGTAAGGATGTCAACAGGGGACATAACATATAATTGGTAAGTGTCAAAGTTGAATTGTAGGCTAAATAATCATAAGAATTTGAATGAATTTTCAATATTTTTTATTTCGACAGAAAGAAATTTACGATTCGGGTTTAACGTTTTATGGTATAAATAACGACTTTGACAAGTGAGAATTTTCTTAAAAAAACAAAACAAAGAGAGTGTATATTTTTTATATAGGTAGCCACTACCTGCAATATTCAAATAAAACAAATTCCTTTGCCATAAAAAGATATTACAGTGGTAATTTGCTTTTATTCATTTGTTGTCCTGTACATTTGTTGTATATATGCCTATGACAGAATTCAGCAACAGAGACAGCAATACAGCAACATAATTGTCTGACATGAGTACTAAATCTTCAAAGATAAGTATAACCAACAGCAAAATCATGAAAGTGAAACCCTAATATCAACTGTTGAAATTCCGCTTTTATGTTTTTAATTCATCATTGTTTTTATTTTTGAATAACTTTTCTACCGCGTGTCAACCCTCACTTCCATGAGCTTGACCTAATGTTGGCTTACATGGAAATAGAGGATGCTAAAGAATATGGAGGATAATATTGCAACATTGTTTCGCTCTAGTGTAGTCTTAAAATCATGAGTTTGCCTCTGGAAAGTTACTCATTGTGATGATTGCCTCACTTCATTTACAAAAATCCAGAACACGCCCCTCAGACTGCATAAGGCACATCATAAATGCCCATGGCCTCATATTTTGTTACTGTGGCGCTCCTCAAAATAGATTTTCAATGTCACTGAAGTGAGTAACTAATTTTCAAATTCTGACCACGAACATCCTATTTTTAGTAGCTAAGCATATTGTTTCAAGAATAGAAAATGGTCACGAAGATGAATATGAAGTTGTATATACCAAAGCCAAACGAAACATAACTTCATAATGGAATTATTTCGTGGACCTCGTTATATTATATAAATTTGTGACATTACAGTTTGAAGACAGTATAGCTTACACTCATGCAGGGCGGCGGCAATGAATTGTTTTAATGGTACATGTCTGATGAGTCAGTACAGTCCCATGATTCATAACAATAGAATATGGGCTAGTCAACATTCCTTCTCCGAATCGTGTCATTACATCCAAACGACTTCGTAGAACATACCTGCGAGGCTGCGGCTATCAAACAATCACATAAACCACATATAATCCTTGGTGCTCACCATCCCTGTATATAGACCGATTACCTTCTGCTGTCGTGACTGCTCTTGATCTGTCAGTCTGCCACCACTCTGCCACTCCACTGCCAGATCTGAGAGGACTTCAGTCAGATCAAGTTCTTCCTTCACTTGTCTCCATGTAGTGCGAGCCTCAGTGACACCTCGGCTCGACTACTGTCAAACTACAATGCTCTTTTCACGCAGTTGTCGCGAAAGACCTCGCTTGCCTCTAGGCCTGACGTCTCCAAAACAGTGCTGCCGTGCTGCGACAGTAGTTTTCGCTGTTGGCGCCAATGTAACCCACTTACTGAACGAGCTTCATTGGTTACCTGTCTCTAAACGACTAACTTTCAAAAATAAGTCTGTTATATCACTTATGTCTACACATGCTTGGACAACCTTGCTACAACATCCCTATTTAACTCTCTCCAGAAACATGTGCCGTTTCGCTCACTATTAACTGATTATCATTGCCGTCACTAGACTGCAACCGTTTGGCTATGCCGAAACGCAGTAAATTTGTTTTAGGTGAAAAGCGGTGTAATATATACTCAGTCGTGATTAAGAGAGACAGAAAAATTATATTGAGGTAACCACCCAATTAGATAACACATAGCTGTATATGACAGGGGGAGCTTCAACCAAAGGTTTAATAACCATAATAAATCCTTTAAGCACTCAAACGACACAGAGTTATCTAAATTTGTGTGAAAACTGAACAAAAAGAAGGCAAACAGTATCATATAACGCGGAAGAAACATTAGCTATCCTCAACGCTAACAAACACAACCTACTCAATACAATATCAGAATTCGTGTCACACTGCCGCCATGGCACCGCCCAAACAAATCAAACCAACCGTAAAAAAAAATAAACCGTAGCACTGCAGTGTATCATACATGCATGCAGTGTACATACATGCATGCATGCATGCATGCATGCATACATACATACATACATACATACATACATACATACATACATACATACATACATACCAATAATTATAATGATATGAAATGACTGTATGATAGATTACGGCCGCAGGCTTACAAAGCCTCTGTATCCGCCTCAAAAATGTTAATGGGCCAGTACTACAGATTTCTGGCAGATCTGCGATGAGGAAGAAATTACCTTTGAAGTAAAACAATATGTATATTTTTGTGAAGTGTTCAACGTTCTCTGGTTTCTACTTGTCTCAAGTACATCTCATATTACAGTCTGGTCTTCACGAGTAGTCCTTGTCAACACTAGTCACTGGACAAGTATGTACGGTATGGGATAGTCAACACGGTGATGTTATGCTTTGGATGAATAAACAGTGCGTACAGTAATGCGTTTTGATCAGTTCATGTTCATCCAGCTGAGATGGCTCTTGACATATATACACCAGTACGTGTGAGAGACGTGTGCTTCGGAGTATTTCCCGTTAGTTGGACAAGTAGACCTAAAGCGTAGTAGAAGAGTGTTAGAAAACTGTTGACATTATTATTAATGTTAACTGTGTTGTGGACGAGTGGAGATGGCTGTGGTGGCAAAATACACA
Source organism: Psolus chitonoides (assembly GCA_027564615.1). Lineage (NCBI taxonomy): Eukaryota > Metazoa > Echinodermata > Holothuroidea > Dendrochirotida > Psolidae > Psolus > Psolus chitonoides. The sequence continues at coordinate 1,922 of JAODUJ010003683.1, read as the reverse complement.
CCATAGAGTCACTGTGGGGCTCCTCCAGGAACAATCAACGGTTTCTTCATGCAAACTGGTCGGCAAATTTTAAAAGACCTAAACTCGAGAAGGAAATCATAATCAATATTGGGATCCGGAGCCACCCGATATGCAAAAACCACTGAGCGTAATATAACTGTGAACTCATAACATTTAAATGAGCTTCATGAGTTTGTGTGTTGCTAAATTGTCATCCATCCAATCCAAACAATACTACTGTTGTGCGATGGCGAATTTAAATAACTCAGACATCGAGATTGGGGGCATGTGGCTATTGACCCCGGTCCCCTGAGCCTATCACAATACAACATATCATATACAGAAACAAGAGAGAATGATGTTCTAGAATGTTATAAAAGCCCGTACGCCACGAATAAATCTCCCCCAAGCAGATTTGTAATGACTTCAATCAATCAATCAATCAATCAATAGCCATAGGCCAAATTGGCCCGTCGACCTCCTCGAAGGTTATAAACATTATGAGGCTCACATCACTTAATGATATTAATCCGACGTTTGCCATCTTCAAGCAGCTGGTTCGCAAAACGACTGGACCATTTGGTTAAGTTCCCAATCCAAAGCATATGTGGACGGCCTGCTGATACAACCGTAGGGTAATTCATACAGTACAGCAGAAGTTAGACCTTCACATCGCACTGCGTGTCCGCACCACTTTGCTTTTATACGTTGATGAACAGTTTCCGAAGAGAACAGTAGGTGCCAAGGTATTTGAACTCAGGTGTACTGTTGAGGAATTGCCCCTATATGCAGATATGAGATGGTATCATTACTAATAGAAGTTTGGATGGTCATGTACTCTGTCTTGTCAGGATGAATTACCAGACCATAGTTATCAGCGATGTCGCCAAGAATATTTAACATTACTTCAGCATCAGCAGCAGAGAGTGCCATCAAAACTAAGTCGTATGCATAAAGTTGTTCCTTTGAAGTGAATCCATCAACATGTGAGGCAGGCGGATGTTCTGTGCGTTCGTCCCATTCATGCATTATGCATTCTGTGTAAATGTTAAAAAGTGGTGACGAAATTGGACAACCCTTCTGCACACCGACTGACGTTGGAAATGGAGCTGAAGTGTGACCCTACCAAGAGATAGTACCATGTGCGTTACTTTAGAGATTCTCACTGATACGGACTGACTGGATCCTCAAATAGCTTGGTGTGAATTATGCTAACAAATGCATTGCAAACGTCAACGAAAAATAAGATGTAAAGGGTGTTTGACTGCAAAATAAGCTTGGGCCAGACCTTCAACACGGAAAATTGCATCGACAGTATAGATTTACCGGGAAAAAACGAACTGTGCATCTGAAACTTCTAACTTGACAAACGGAATCGAACGTTGTTGGATTATGTTGAGAATGATCTTGCTAACATGGCTGATGAGTGCCAATGTCCTGTAATTACCACAGTTGCCACGATCGTTTTTTTAATGTAGCACTATATTATGTTGAATGAGTTAGAGAATATGGACAGGTACCTGCCAACAAAATATCTTGCACTGCATTATCCAGCGCAAGGCGACGATCAGAATCTTCAGCTACATATTTAATAAATTAGTTCACAAAAATATACCTCCCAGCGTTGAATTTCATCATCAACTGACAGTAGATCACAACCGTTTTTATCTTTAATGCTGGCGAACAGTGCTATTGGCTTCACTGTGTGCTCCGGACAGCCGCAAAGAAGCTATGCTAGTGTTACTTGACTTCAGTGCTGCATTTGTTACTATAGACCCTTCACAGCTGATCGAGATCCTCGTCGTAAGATACGGTGTGACTGGTGAAGCACTCGAATGGTTCTCTACTTACCTGTATGGCCGGACTCAGTATGTTGTCATTGATAACATCATGTCCAAACGTACCACTCTCGACTGTGGTGT
>JAODUJ010003572.1:0-12880 GCA_027564615.1 Psolus chitonoides | reverse complement strand
CTAAAAACAATAGGGACCATCTACTCACCATGGGTAACATACCTACCAAGTATGACAGTAGTCGGACCTAGCATCATGCACTTATCGTGTTTGTTAGCGGCGTCACACACACACACATACATACATGCATGACTACATACATTCCTTTTTGCCAGCAAGGAATCGAAAAACAACGACATTTGGGTTAGATGTTACTAGTACTGTTTGAAAGTATCGACATAAAAAATAAATTATTGACCGTGTCACATTTTTTATTCACCGTGTAAGTTTTTGTAGAAAACAATCTTTCCGGATTTTAGCTGCGTACCAGCAATTTAATTATCGTACACTATACATATGAAAGGATAATCTCATAACGGGTCATATTTACGTTTACACACAACAAAACGAACATTGTCTGAAAATTATATTTGAAGCTAATACTCTAGTGAACCATACCAGGTTACGTTAATAAAGTGACCCTTAATGAAAACGGCTGGAAATGTCCCAACTTGTATGGTATAGTAACGAACCTCAAAACGAGGGATTCTCCTGGACTGCTGAAGAGTAATGGAAATCTACATGAATATTCGTATTCGATGCCATATTTTACTGGTATTTGAGACACCACAATGAAAATTCTGTCATAAAACAAACCAGCCTCTACCAGGAGAATGCCTGTGTTTACCAAATACGCATGGTCGATACAGTAACTACTGATGGAATTGAATCATTTTAACCAGGATCAGTACTTACTATGGTTGAAAACCATTGAAAAGTAGATTCAGCATTTTCGAATCGTTTTCAGTGGAATCATCCGTCAGCCTAGGTTATCAATAATGGTATCTTGTTCACAAGGTATGTCATTGAATCACCCCAGGCAGCCAGGGCAGATCCTCGGAATTGAGCTTCTGCATTTTATGAAATATCAGGGAATATGTGGCTTCCAATGAACTGCGTGTGTGTATTATATATAATGGGCTATAGCGTTTCTAGGCCGCTAGATCATTTGCCCACCAGGTGGACGTGTATTACTCTCGCATCGGTTAGCTACACGTTATACACAGTCCACGGACATTGACAGTGATCTATTGTTTTTTAGCGTGCACATTTTACGCAGTGAATATTCATATCTAAGAACATCGTCATAATAAATATTCAAATATGTTATTGTCATTGGTCAACACCCGTTTGGGATTTACTCATTAATAATAATCACGAGATTGAGAAAACAATGTACTGTTTCAAGCTCATATAGAAACACTCATTTTATTTGGCACAACCTGAACGATATGCGGTTGTATTTAGCGCCGATTCTTTAATTTTGTGTAGGTTTGAGTCGTTCTAGAACGAAAGGGGAGGAATGTCAATTACCCTTGGTGTGGAACTTACTGGTCCCGTTTCAGCCTAACTCACTCTGAAGACTAACACGAGGAGATGGGTTCCTGAGTGATCGATTCACGTCGATAAGTTGCATTGAATTAATCACAACTAATTTTACGACCAACCTTGAGAGCTGGTCAAAATCTAGCGCTGGTAATAAAATACCTCTGGATATTAGCTATTGTAGAGCTTATTTGCAGCAGTGATAAGGATTGGAAGGTGTAATCTAATACACCCTCTTTGGTTCACTGAAAGTCAAATCTATAAATCACGGTCCTAGAATGTAACTGGGTTCGAGAATATAACGCACTTCAGAACGTGGGATGAACCTGGCATGCATACAATCTGTCATCGTTCGCGGGTGTTAGTCAGATTATGGTACATATTCACACCTGCCACGAAGGTTTCTAGTTCATTTGCCCGCAGGCGGAAGGTATGGAGAATACAGGGCTGGTCGTTTCAGACACTTCAAGATGATGGAGCCTCAGGCTCGTGTCATTATTTGGTCCCCGTCATGCTCAACATGGAATAATGTCACCAGCATTGTCCTCAACAAAAACGTTATGAAACTGTCTATTTAGGGCAGCAGAGATTTTCACATGGTCATTTGTAATAGAAATACCACACTTTAATCCTTTAATACCAGCACACACCTTTTGTTTACTTCTAACATAGGAAAACAGTTTCTTAGGATTCTTTTTTGCATTCCTAGCTGAGTCCAACTCAAAATTCCTAACTTGGGCTTTCACTGCAATGGCAACATCCTTCTTTGCTTTGACATAATCATTATAAAGCCCTTCATGGTGCCAGCCAGTATTCTGGCCTTGAAACCACTGTCTTCCTTTTTTTAATCACGTGATTGATGAAGCAATGGCTTTTTATTCGAACATCATCAGATTTTTTGGAAGATGAGCACCGATAATAACAGCCTGAGCGTAAGTGGCCAAGTAGTTGGGAATTGTTCTCCTATTCACGGTTTGGGTTCTATAGCCCCAGTGTGACTGCTGTATCCTTAAGGCAAGATGCTCTTAGCCAATTGTTCAGGCTCTCTACTAGGGCTGTTGATTTACAAATATTTGGGTATTCAATATTCGTTACGCACTATTCAAACGAATACCTAATATTCGTTACCATGCGGACAAAAAAATACAATTAAAATAAATCAATTTAAAAAACAAATGGGGGGGGGGTGCTGATTTATTTGATAGGTAATTCAGGATTTTGTCTCCATATTTTGAATTTTTCACCAGATTTCGAATTGTTTGACTGGATTTCAAATGTTAAGTAGGCTATGTTTTGAATAGTTTAACAAGATTTTGAATTGTTCAACACTCTTCAGTTTCCGTACTCAGTACTAGCACTGAACATTCAAATTCTGGTGAAACCAAAATCTAATATTCAATCAAAATTCTGGTGAAATAATTCAAACTATGGTAACAATTCCAAATATGTCGAACAATTCAAAATATGGGAAAAAATTCTCGGAAAACCTATAAATGAATTGGCGGAACGCAATTGGCAGCAGCTGCATCAACACCCAGTTGTGTGACTCACGGGTTACCATCGGCACCTGGGTGGAGTGAATAAGGCATTAATGTGAGGTACCTCATGAAACACAACAGGAAATGTACAGTAATTTTGCACACTACTAACTGAACATGAAGAGCCATATGGTTGAATGAATTGCACATGCATGCCCATATAGCCAGCATCATGGGGTTCATCAATTGGCTTGTAAATACAGTCTTCTCAACATGGAAAGACTCATTCATTTGAAAATGAGAAGATGACGAGTCTAGTTTGTTTTATTGCACCAATTTGAAAACCACCTGTGTACATTTATTTGCATAGCCTAAACAGCTCACAACAATGAGATGAGGTTTTATTTGTGTATTGATACTACTTTGACGTTTCGCAATAATGTTTCATGGAATTGTGTTTTGTCATTTGAAAGATTTGATGGGCCGGGGCTAGTCGGTGGGCCGAAACAGTTGCTGACCCCTGGTCTAAAAGACTGAGGACATTGAAATACTCATGGTGCTGGATTAAATATTAGTTCTGATTCTCTCTAGTCAAGCAAATCTTGCGAACCTCCTCAACATTTTTCCGTGTTTATCAGATATGAAATCAAAATTCTGGACATTATTGAATTGGTCGTTGATACTCTCCATTTTTATATTCATGTAGGTTGGAGTGGACTTGATTGGTCCACTCAAGGAGACACCTCGGAACAACAAGTACATAATCACGATATGCGACTTCTATTCAAAGTGGCCAGAGGCAGAGGCTATCCCCAATAAGAAGGCTGGCACTATCGCAGAGGTTCTCAAGAAAGTGATGCTGAGGTAATCAAATTGAATGTGTGACAACCCGAATCACACGCTATCACAGCACGGGCAACAATAACCACAGTGGATTGTCACAGGAGTTACATTACAGTGGACATTAAAGGCTGTATGTACTTGAGAAATTCACACGGAATGCAGTAACCCTAATACAGGCACCTACAGATAGGGTAACATTAACCACATGAAAGTATATCTGCAGTAACATTACAGTGGACATTGTATGTTTTGTTTTGAACTACAGGTTCAGGAAGCCGAATAAGGCTCATTCGAGGAACCCTGGCCATGTGTTCAAGGAACCCTGGGTGCATGTACTGTTAGGCTGGTGTCACAATGTTGAGTGTCAGCCATAGTTCATAGAATTAATTTTAGAACATCTCCGCCCTGGACATTTTGCCCCTGGACATTTTGTGCCTTGGACATTTTACCCCTGGACATTTTGCCCCTATACATCTCCCCCCTAAGACGACTCCCCTCTGGACATTTCCCACTGGAACCTTCCCCCATAGGACTTTCCCCCCTTCTGAGAGGAACATATCTGGGAGGGAGTTGTCAGTGGTGGTGTTGTCTGAAAGGGAAATGTCCAGGGGTCACTTCACATTTGCTCAAACAATGACTTAACTTAACCCATCTCAGACAATCTACTTTGGATTCAATCAATTATTGTCAATAATTATATCATGCTATGATGGCTTTCGAGGATACAGATGAAATTCCGACTAACTGCCAAGAAATCACATGGCTTTCCAGTTGTTTGAATAAAAGAATACTCATTTGTCAATAAAGTGGCTCACCCTAAAATGGTGGAAATTCAAGGCCTGCTTGAGACAGTACTCTCATGTAAAATAGCCTACAGTATGCCTATAATCGTTGGGGAGATACCGATTACAGAGATACCCGTCCAGAGCTAACAACATAGTGAGGTAGGGTGGTCAGTGCATTTCCTTGCCACCTCTACTTCCTCCAATGTAATAACACCCGATATACCCAATTACGGCTGGTTGAACAGGAAGGATGCTCCATGTTCTGTTTCCGAGCCAGGACTCGGGTCGGGGGCCTTTGATACACGGGGTGATTGTTTTAACCACTACACCACACATTCCTTCCAGTATATGCCACAAAATATATGGAGTATATATATGAACTTGATTTGTATGAGTGCTGGATAATTGAATTGTATAGAAAACATGGAAGTTCATGAAAAATGTATATATTAGAATTTGAAACAAAAATTGAGATTTGCTGGACATAATGTTCTGTTGTGGAACATTTGTTATCTAACATTGTGGTCATTTTTCTGTTGTAGGTATTGAATCTCTCTGCACCCAAGCACCTTAGCAGTCTGGATCACTGTTTTATTCAAACCAATTGGAGTGTCAGTGAATTTGGAATTTGCCACTTTCAGTCGGCTTGTTTAGCACATATGGTCCAAGTTCAGCACATGGAAACAGGAGCTTCGAGTAATCAACTTCAAATACTTTGAATTTGAGATGGAATCTTAATCAACTTCAAATACTTTGAATTTGAGATGGAATCTCAGAGCAACATATTGAGCAGTCTGGATCACTGTAGTCATCAATATTGAGTCTGCCATCAGCCAGCTTGTTTAGCACATGCTGTATGACTAAGTACAAATGAACAGGAACTTCACATACTGATTATTTGGGATGTCAGCTCTGTGAAAAAGCAGTCTGGATAACTATTTTTGTTAAAATCAATTAGTGTCAGTACATATTGAATCTGCTATCCAGTCTGCTTGTTTAGCACATATTTATGATTCAAAATCATCACTAAATAAATTCATCATGGAATGAATCATAATCCCTCTCTGGTACTAAGTGTGGTCTAGAGATCCTTATTAGCTTTGTACTGAGCATGATTTATTACAGATGAAAAACTCCCATCCAGGCCTCCACTGGAACATGATTCAAATTGATTAGGCCTACGGGTGGCTGGGAGTTTGACCTCCGTGTCCAGCCAGAGCTGAGCGCTACAAACGTATGTCGTTGTTGCATACAACTTACAGGTATGTGAGCCCTGGAGACACACTGCAGCCGTTTTACGATCTTGTGCGATGACATATATGGCTTCAGTGGACTCCGCAGAAAAGCTACAGTACGGACAAAGGGAGTACTGTAATATTCTCACATATTTTTCATCTTAGGCTCAAAATTCAATTACCAAAGCGGAAGGGGTACTTTGTGTCATGAGGCGTTCAGGTTCTACCGGGTATGATGGCAAGAACATGATAAGAAACTAAAATGTGAATCTGTGTCTTGTCTTTGTTTATTGGTATCATTCCTGTTATATTGTTGAATCTCTCTCACTTAGTATTAAACTAGTATATTCAACTGATGTTGTACATATCTGACAAGGAAATGTCAAGTTAAGAGACATGCACTGACTAATTTGTACAGTATCTTGTATTTGTCATCTTTATAAGGATGTTACTGTCATAATATGGAGACCTTGTATCGCTGTGGTAAACTCTTGAATAAAAAAGAAGCAGCTGAAAGAAGAATCATTTTTCTTCCAGCCTCGGGCACTGATTTCCTCAATGGATAATCCAATTGAGGACTGCTGAAAATTCAGTCATTCTGACTGAACATCATCAGTCAAGGTTGGCAGGACTGGGAAAAATGATTGATCCAGACACCATTCATGACAGGACTATGAAATATAGTAGTCTATGACCCATAAAACTTAGTAGAAAAACCAAATATAATTAGTCATATATCATCCATGACTAATAAAAATTGGCCAATTCAGAAAATTCCTCTGGCAAGAAAGTGAAATCATTGTTGAATTATTTTCCTTCAACAGACTGGGATGTGTTGATGTTATCATCACTGACCAGGGTAAAGAGTTCGTGAACAACGTGAATAAAGAACTGTTCACAGAGCTTGGTATCTCGCATAGAGTGGCCTCTGCATACCACCCACAAACCAACGGCCTGGTGGAGCGTTTCAATCAAACTCTGCAGAATGCTCTGAAGAAAGTAATCTGTGAAGAAAGTGATGACTGGGACCTCCATCTGGATGCCATTCTCTTTGGATACCGTACGTCTGTCCATGCGTCAACTGGCCTGTCACCTTTTTTTGTGATGTTCAACAGGTATGTATGTTTCTATCAATGGTAGTTGCCAAGAACTTAGCATAGGGTCTCTTCTCATGAACAAACATCAAACCTTTCAAGTCTTACTGATTCTGTAGACAACATTCTGGGAATATTGAGAACATTTTTCTACTATTTTCACATCTCTAGAAATCTCACGGATTTGGTAAGGAAATCTTCCCAATTCATTGACTCTAATGTTGGCAGCTCTGCATCATCAAAGAGCAGTTTTTGTGACTTAGGAAAGTTTGAATTTTGTATATTGGATACGCGAAGACAACAGCAGATAACTGATCTGTGATGTTTATGTGCTATGAAACTATTTTACGATACATATTTCACTACTTTGAATATGATTTTATTTGAACTACGGATTCAGGAAGCCGATTAAGGCTCATTCGATGAACCCTGGCCATGTGATTATGGATGGACACGGGCGATCACACGCCTTCTCTTCACGAATAGTGCCCAGAGCGTAATGAGGCAGGCGTGTGACTTTTTACGATCCCATCCTGCTCCTGGGACTGCATCTATGTCCCCATTCGACAGACGTGAGTGAAATTTCAAGCCTTTAACCAATTTCCTAAATGCTGAGAAGGGTGATAGCAACTTGTCCGCCACCACTGCAGTGTAGCCCAACCTAACCAATGAACACATTTTCCCGTAACAATTGCTTCCCACTACAACGAAATCAAGAACTGCTATACAGCTCTTTGATTAACCAGAGATTGCGGACCCATCAACCACCGCAGCACAGCTTTCTGACGACCAGGCACGAGGTGGAATTGAACCCGGGCCTCCGCGGTGTAAGCGCTCACTCATGCCACTACACCACCCCAAATATTAGTTTGTTTGCTTTCATTACGACTACTTGCATTAATTGAAGAGTTCCAATGAGAATCATGATTGGTGACATCGTGATATTGGATCATAATTATCCTTCATTAATTAATGTATCTGTTGCAACTACCATTGTGATATTGAGCAAAGTTCTTCTCGTGTTTATACATTTGATCTTCAACATGTTTCTCAACACATGAACATGTACTCATCAATTGATGAGGCTATGTTGTCCGGTACGGGCCTGACCCAGTGTCATGCAATTTGATGCCGTCTCTTGACTAATATCATAAATATTGTGTTTTTACTCTTGAATATTGACTTCATTAAATGAACAGTATGTATAGAATGTGACATGAGTCAAATAATAGCACCAGACTTCCTAGCACTGCATGGCTTCAAGACAGTAGGAGAGGACATGGCTGCTTCAAATATTTATTTTATTGATAAGTATTCCATTATTTTTGCCAGTACTTATACTGTACAGAATAATGATAATATGTACACTTATATAGCGCCGATCGCCATCAAGGATGATGCTCATGGCGCTTCACAACCAATGACCCAAAAAATACAGAACACATCAAGCGCTGAACGCTTCTTTAAAGAGTGAAATACTTTTTGGACCAGTTTTAAAAACAGTGATGGTGGCAGCAAACCACAGTTCAGATGAGAAAGTATTCCGAAAGCATGCTGAACATTCCTCCCTGTTGTTATTAGTATGGTGCTCGGTCAGAAGCAATTGGTTAGAGAGCGAAGGCCACTATGACATGGGACATAGGTTTGAACAAGGTCAGAAAGATACGAGGGAGCTGAGCTATTCAATATTTTCTAAGCAAACATGACTTCCGATCTTGTACACACAGTTCAAGTAGTCCAAATTTTGCCTTCAAGTTGACATAGTGCAGAAGTTGTATACAGGATGTATATGACTATGAGGTTCCAAGCCTACTAGAGCATGCATTCATGCTACAGACTCCTATATCATCAAGCGGTAGCGGATGGTGCTGATTAAACCTAGTTGGTACAAATTGAGTCATAAAACCCAACCTACAGTATGAGTATATCATAAGACAAAAGCTAGATGAGAATCCACCTAATGAATAGTTCTATTTTCTCTGGAGAAAATAATCTTGCTCTGCCAGGGTCTGCCTCTGCTCCATTTTAATATATGTGAAGGGCTTTGGGACAGACTAGTACTGTGAAAAGCATGAGGGTATATTAAAGCTGGATATTAGTATATTGTTATTACTTTTTGTCCATTCTCAACATGGTGTTGCAATTGTGTTCTGAATCCCATTCATAGTACTGACTCTATACCCTCGGCATCTAGATAACATGAGCACTAATCAGAGAGCTGTGTTCGGATTAGCAAAGCTCTTGTAATAAGAATGCTAACAACAGTTTGCACTTGATTGGCAAATCAGAAAATACTCTGAACTGAGCAATGGTTGATCAGGAAGAACCTTGTGGACATCCGGGCATCAGTTGTCTAAATCAGGCTTGTGCTACTATTGGGGAATCACACAATATTTGTGTGACAGGTGCCTGAGGCAACAATCATCAGTCATCATTATAGTTTTTAGCTGCGGGAGAGCAATTAGCTGCGGGAGAGCAGCTCAAGAAATCATGTCTCTCCGTTATTCCGTAATTCCGTTCGTAACGAACACTCATAACTCAATGACAAAAACTCGGTTTAGGCTCAATCTTGGTATGTAGGACCACTATCCACAACAGACGGTCTCCAATAATTTTGGTGGAGGTCAAAGGTCAACTAAGGTCAAATACTACAAATGTTCATAAATTCATGACAAAATCTTTGAACGTTCATAACTCGATGACAGAGACTCTGATTAAGCTCATACTTGGTATATAGGACTACTATCTACACCAGACAGTCTCCATCAATATTGGTGGAGGTCGAAGGTCAACTAAGGGCGAATACTACAAATGCTCATAAATCTTTGAATGTTCATAACTTGATGACGAAAACTCGGATTAAGCTCAAACTTGGTATGTAGGACCACTATCCACACCAGATGGTCTCCAGTAATTTTGATTGAGGTCAAAGGTCATCTAAGGTCAAAAACTACAAATGTTCATAAATTCATGACACAATCTATGTGAATACGAATTCGCCGGCCCGCAGCTACCGATGACGTTTATGATCGATTTTTTTCCCTATCGCAATGCTTCCATCCTGGCTATATAAATCACTGTCATTTATTTCTTTCATGATTTCTAGAGAGCCCAAACTTCCCATGGATTTCAGGGATGATGTCCCAGAGGAGATGGACTTTCCACCAGCTGTCTCTCCAAGTACCATGAATGCAGACTCCGAAGCCAGTCAGTCGCGTGCAAAAGCCAGTGATGAGACGCTCAGAAGAAATGTCAATAGGTCACAGGCAAAACAGAAGAAGCACTACGACAAGAGATTTCAGCCAAAGGTATTAAAAGTGGTATTACTGTTTACTTGATCTAGTTAGCTTGGATCATGAAGAAGGTGAACATGGGTAACATTGAACTCAGCTTCAAATAGGTGCATGAATTACACTTCCTATCATTTTTTTAGTTAATTTGTTCCCATTTGATCATTTATATTCAAGCAGATAGGAACATATTTTGTTCATAGTAAAAAGGTAAAATTGGAACAATTGATAATGATAATCATTTTTAATGCCTTTCACAAGCTTACAGTGAAGTGTAGTCATAACCCCTGGTGAATTTTGAGTCCTTGAGGAAGTCCGAAGAAACTATGCAGTCACCACAGTGTGTATGTGTGCGTGTTTGTGACGTTTTTCTTGAAAACGCACTTAACCCAACGTGTCTGCACTGTGATTAAGTCGAAATGGATATGTGCATTCCCCCTATTGAGTACATAAATCCTGATGTATTGTGGATAGGTCATAGTTGCATAATTTGTGCAATCTTTGCACTTTTCCAGTTGTACTCTATTCAAATCTATACACTACTTTAAAACATTCATGGGGAAAGACTTAACTGAATACCTTATAGCCTATTGAAAACTATCAAAACTATAACATTCAAATAATTTCTGAGCGTTATTGAACAAGGATATGGGGGAGGGGTCTAAGGGGAGGGGGTGTTCCCTGGCCTTTTGAAATTTATGAAGAAATGGAACTGTCAAGATGCAAATTGGTGGGAACTTTCGCACTATTCCTCTCTTTTCACATTTTTACACTTTTGAAACAGACATGGTAAAGCAATACGAATGTCTCTTTATTCACTGGAGTTTAACATCTGCATACAGTAGATGTAATATCATATTTTGAATTCCGATATATCAGTCAATATTGGTATATCAGCCATGTGGCTATTATGTGTTCTAGTAGGGGTTGTTACTGATAGGCTTATTAGTAACAACCCCTACTAGAACACATAATAGCCACATGTTCAACATGTACACACAGGCAAAAACAAAAGCTTACACATACTTTTGCTTAATACAGTTTTGCCTCCGCTTTCACTTGTGCTCCCACCACTTTTGCTGAATACAACGTGCTTATCGATCTGATGACACACAGTCATATGACGATTTTTGATTTCTTGACAAGTCTCAAGGAATCTATGCAGTTGTGCTGGCATGTGTATGTATATGTATGCGATAATTTTGCTTGTAGACACCATGAGTCCATGAGGGTTGGTCCCATCCAACTCAAACTTGATATGTGTGTTCCTCATGATGAATACAGGAATCGGTACGGGAATCCCATTGATTTGGGTGGAGGTCTGAGCTCATTTGGGTCGAAACTTGCATTTTGGGGAAAATTTTGATATTTTACATAAATTATGTTTGGAAACATGGTAAGTGCCACATGCCTGGTCTGATCAAGTTCAGGGTATGTATGTTCTCCATGATGAGTACATGGACCCTCTTGTTTGTGGGAGAGGTCAGAGTTCACCAAATGGTCAACAGAGGTCAAACATTGGAAAATCTTGTAAACACGCTAAGTTTACTATGCCTGGTCTGATCCAGTTGAAACTCAGTATTGATGTTTCTTATGCCAGGAGACAGACCGTATTGGTGGAGGTAGTGATAGTTTTGGTAGAGGTGTGGCCTCAATTTGAGTTAAAAGAAAGGCTATTTGTGGAATATAGATATTTTCAATATTTCCGCTTGTAAATCCCACATGCCTGGTCTGATCAAGTTGAAACTTAGTGTGTGTTGTCGTTATCCGGTTTCAAGTCCAAATTCACAAACATGCGGTTGTTAAAAAATGTAAAGAATATTGACTGCATTGACTAGTATTGAGACTTGGATGCCCTCCCTAACAGTCTCCTCAGAGAGGACCTAGTCAACAAAATGAACCCCAAAAAACTAACCGACCACCAGACAGCAGTCTGCCCAAGGTTGAATAGGAGATATCTAACTCTCAAGGCAGAACAGATACCTCACTAGAATACCTCGCTTGCAAAGCCAGCGAGCATGGAAGATATGAGGGAGCAGCGGCAACCAGAAAAAAAGTAAGTACGTCACGGTTAAAATACAATGTATTTAACCATGAGAGTGAACCTACTACATCACCAGGAAGCAATAGAATATGGGATATCTGCAATTCTATTGATGAGAAAACCAACAACATTTTGATGTAACCATAACCCAAATTAGAAATGACAGAACATTAGAAAGATTTGGGAGCTTGGTATTAAAAGACATTGTTCCCTATGATTAGTAGATGATCCCAATTCTTGTAGAGGCCCCCGTCTAACCCACATTAGTGTGGAAAATTGATGTTAAACTGTATAACAACAACATAGGTCGGAGGTCGTCTCAGGTCAACATATGTTGAACATTGGAAATCTTATGAACATGCTAAATCCACTATGCCCAGTCTGGTCAACTGCAAACTTGGTTTGTATGTTTCTCATGATGAGTACACAGACCCTTGTTGATTTTGGTGTGGACTTTCAATTTGGATAAAAATTGTAACATTCGTGGAATTTCTATAATTGATTCCTTGATAATATATGCAGTCAACACGGCGTATGTGTATGCATGTATGTATGTCAGGCCTCAAATTAAGTGCTGGGAGGGGCAAGGCAATTTTCGGGGGGCAAATCAGAAACTGCCTTGGATTTTCTTCGAAAGAGTAGGGCACCAAGGCAATTTTCAGGATTTTGAAAGGGCACCAAGGCAACTCCCAAAATTTAACAAGGGCACCAAGGCACTTTTGCAAAACGATGGAAAACACAACTGA
>JAODUJ010003461.1:0-12887 GCA_027564615.1 Psolus chitonoides | reverse complement strand
TTCCGCTGGCGCCGCCCCTGTGAACGCAACAATGACAATGCATCATAGGGTGGTAGTAGTGCAGTGGTACGACTGAGGCGAGCGGTCTATGGATCGATTCCCGTTGTGGGTGACTGGTCCGTTTGGTTGCGGTGGGGTGGGGTTTGCTGTTCTACGGAAGAGCCTACTCGGGTACCTTGGTTAGGTTTTGGTTTAGGGAACGTGGCCTAATTTTTTAAAAGATCAACAGCGGCATTTACTGCTCAGAGCAGTAAATCAGCATAAGCCGATAAACGTGACGTTCATATAATGAGAACATCTATGAACAAATGCTAAGCCAGGTTGTGAAGATAACAACACTGTAAAATTATAGAATTATTCTTTGATGCCGGTTCTAGGCCAGGGAATATGGTGATAGACCTACCACTAATTGCAACAAAAGGAGTTCAAGTGTTTTTCCACTCCAAATTGAATGCAGAATAACATACTAATTAAAAGTCAACAAAAATCGGAGTAGGGGAAAGTCGTCTTTTTTCAAAGTGGCCGTCATTTTGAATTTTTCCCGTTTTCATCGCTACATCCGCTGTAATAGATTGAAAAATCTCGAATAAGTTGTCATATGATAGCTACACAGATTCTCTATCCAACAGTGTGCATGTCAAAGGGGTACAATATATGCAATTTGTTATCAAAAAAGACACACTTGTTTGCTGTTTTTTTTTAGAAATTTCCGATTTTCAGGTGATTTTCTGATCCAAATCTCCCTGATGCTGCAACCAATCCAGTAATTTTTCTCTGAAAAACTGACCAGATATATTAACAATATCCATGATATGTTTTGGGTATCTAGCATGTTTCCTTCCGGATTGTGAACTTCTTGTGTCGTGAATCGACTGTAAAAAACCTAAAGGCCCATAGGCCTAATAGACGGCGCTAATTTCAAATTGCGGAAGTGAACGACTTTTAAATTGCCACCGCTTCCTATCTAAACACTTTAGAAACATTATATCTTATTATATCTCCACTTACTCTGACTAGGGCGACGCTCCAGCCTCCCCCATCCTCCTACGCATATGGGGAGTCCTTACCTATCTGTCGAATATTTAACCCAGATATGTTGTCATTAATCTGTAATCAGTTATTCAAATCGTTGAACACTGTTACAATGGCGGTGGAACCGTTGGGGGGGGGGCTTGGCGGGAGGGGGGCTCGACCTTTCCACCTATGAGCTATGTAGCTACCCACCAGCACTTTCCGCAGCATCAACCGTATTGCTCGCAGCAGGCAAACCGATACGTAGTGATGCAATGTGGAAATAACTTCCTGAAGGTGCAATGTCATCGAGCCTACCAAGTGACGTACAGTACGACCTCGATGATGGTGCTCCCCCACACAGGATCCCATGGAATAGTGGTGAGACTTATCACACCATTTGTAGTCGGTACCTCAGGTATGTCGCAGGCAACTATAACCATGCCATCTTTGTGTTTAATGGTTACGAAAGTGGGCCTTCCACCAATGATGGTGCACATGGAAAACGGACCGAATCAGGAAGCAGGATCCCTGTGCATTTCACCAGCAACACGGTGTGTCCATCGAAGAGGAAAAACTTCCTTGTCGACGAGACGAATATTCAGAGATTTATAAATCTCCTCAGCCTCCACTTTGGACAGCACGCAACCAAAGTAATGCATGCCGAGGCAGATGCAGTTGTTCTTACGGTGCAAAAGGGCTATCACATCGGCAGAGACGAATAACACTATCCTTATTGGCAACGACACCGACCTACTGGTGCTCCTCTGAAGTCATGCATCAGAGACATCCTTTGGAAGTCATTTCAGACCTCAACCAAAGACGAATTCCAGGAGTCACTGAGATGGTGGAACATCAAACTGGCTCAAACTGCACTTTGGGAGAGATGTATGTGACGATCCTCTCTCTGCTAATGCCATTCTAGGGTGTGATACTACATCAAGATTGTTTGGCATCTGGAAACCAGTGGCTCCAAAAAATGAATTACGTCAGATGAATATTTCCGGCAGCAAGCTGTAATCTTCAAGCGTCCATGCGTCTCACAAGAGAATATTGTGACAGCTGGAGAGAATGCTCTATGTGTTTGTAAACTGGCAAACCAGGAAATAAACTGGACACTCTGCGGGTTCAACGCTTTCATCAGAAGGTTGCATCCAGCACAACCTGTGTAAAACCTCGCAACTTGTCATCCACTGCAATAACTGAACCACAAACGATAATAATAATAATAATAGTTAACACATGTTCATATAGCGCTTTTCCCAAGGGTTCAAAGCACTTTACAAGAAAGCAAAATGAAAATAACTTGAAGTAATGAGTTTTCAAAGGATGTTTGGAAGCATTTACAGAAGGGGCAGATCGCCCACCACGAGGCAGGCTGTCATATATAGACACGTGGGGCAATTGAAGAGAAAGAAGAGTCGCCATAACTGATACGTGTGCCTGGGGTGCAATGAGTTCACCTTCTGAGCGGAGCCCAGGCCTGGACTCATGGTAGTGGATGAATTCACTGAGGTGAGCAATGTCACCAAGTAAAACTTTGAACAGTACCAACATGATCTCAAAATTAATGTGAGACCTTACTGGGAGCCAGCGTTGTTTTTTTTCTAACAGAGGAGTGATATGGGCGAGCTTAGGCGAACCCTAGCAGTAGTATTCAAAACACATTGTAGGGGTTGAAAGTGGAATCAGGAAGGCCAAACAGGAGGGAGTTACAGTTGTCAAGCCTAGAAGTGATGAGAGCATGAGCTATTGTCTTAGCTGCAGCATCACTAATATAGGGACGGGTTTTCCGAGACTTACATCATGGCAGGGGAGCACATGTTCTTGACCTGTGGCACCATCGTTAAATGACTGTCAAATATAACACCAAGGTTACAGACGCATTGGTAGGGGAGGGAGAATGTGTTGAACTATTGTGAAGATTCATGTCTGCTGGAGTTGCAGTAGCTTTTTCGCCACGGAACACTATGAACTTAGTTTTTCTCATGATTGAGTTTCAACCTGTTTGAGAACTTCTAAGTACAAAGAGATTATAAACATGATTCCAACTTAGAGAGAGCGTCAATTTAGTTGGAGGTGTGACAGGAAACATAGACGTGAGTGTCATCAGCATAAAGATGATGACTACTACCTGCAGATCTCATTATGTCACTAATTGGTGTAGTGCACAGGGAGTATAGCATCGGTCCCAAGATATAACTCTGCGGAACACGGCACTCTATTTGACCGGGGATCAGCACATCTTGTATACACACATATTGATATTTTTCCTGGAGATATGACTGGAACCACAACATAGCAGACCAACGAACACCATACCTGGAGTGTGATTTAAACTAGTATACCATGGTGTACAGTTTCGAAAGGGGCGTACAAGTCTAATTAATAGCGCAATCATGACAACCCTCCTAACGTTAACGGATAGGAGGCTGTCATTTTGGACCATTGTCCGAACTGTTTCAACCCTATATCCAGGCCGATACGCCGACTGCATTGGGTCTCGTAAAGGCGATCGATCGTCAATGTATTTCGCCAATTGCGATGAGGCAATCTTTTCCAGAAGCTTTGATAGGAAGCACACATCAGATATACTCTAGGCCTATATTCCTGAAAATCATTTTCGTCAGTATAGGACGGGGGTGACTCGCGCATATTTTACACTCGACCGATATATAGTTGGGTCATCTAGGACAATTCCGCAACCGTGGAGAGCGAAGGTTGGTTTCTCTGTGGTTTTGTCCTCTTTTGAAGGTTAAATATTGAAATTAGAGAGGGTGCCTCTCTCAAAAGTGTGGTCGGAAGTCGTGAGGGGCCAAAATCTAAAATTGCCGCCAACGGCCATCTTGAAAATTAGCTTTTCAATAGTTTGGAGGACATGGCAGCTCAAAATATCATTTCCGGAGTTTCATGGGACGAGGAATCCATATTTCATATTAATTCCACGATTGGACCGTGTTTCAACATTCAAATCCAAGATGGCTGCCGGATAACAGCTTCTAATTGGTCAATTCTGAAGTGTGTCGCTTTATGTTCTAAATAGGTTAAAATGGAAGCTATCTACATGCCGAGTTGAGTGAGGGATACTAGAATCAGGTCAAATTTCATCTCGGACATTGACAGATTGATTACATATCATAGTTTAATCACTTTTCAACACAGGCTCTCCGTGCTCACAGAAGTAGGCTACTGTAATTGGCATATAATTTGTGTGTTATTAGTATACGCATCGCCCCTATACACGGTATTACCACCATATCCCGATTCATGGAAATTACAGTGGGGTGCTCTGGAAGTTAGTCTCAGGCTTCATTCACATCACAGAATCAGTTGACTGCAAATTACATCAAGTACCATATAACCAATGGTGAGAACAGTCATGTGGTAACAGTAACAGCTTAGCCCTTACATACCTTTTTTGGAGTAACAGTCTACCATTGTCCAGTTATGAGTAGCGTTATAGCTAACCGAGTAGAGGCAGTCCAAATATGCGGCAAACGACATCTGCAACGAGGCAAGCACCTCACTATCGTCGGAACTACTGCTCTCATCGCTGCTGTTATCCATGTAGCTACGAAGTGTGAGCAAATTAGGCGAAGGTGGCAAAGTGTGGCGAGTATTCATGAATTCCCAACCATGGTCAACAGAACAGATGCTCTAGCAAATCGTAATAGATCTGACAATATGTGGTGTAATTTGTCCCTTTTAAATGGCGATTCAATCCGTTGTCATGAGCTAGGGGGGTCTTCATTTTGTGCGATCTGGATGCTCTTGCCTGCCCATAAGTAATAGTAGAGGCTAGACAGGCCCCTGCGAAGGGGGGTGGGGTGCTTGGGTGCTGCAGCACCCCCATAATTTTTTGAAGGGGTGCGGAGCACCCCTACCGATTCCAGGTTTGTGAAATTTTCTGAGGGGTGCTCAGCACCCCTGTCGATTTTGGGTTTTGAGAAATAGCCTACAACTGCGAAATACTGCAGTGGTGTGACAGAGCGGAAACAGTATCAAAAAGCAGTCATTCCATTGCCACCTTTTCCAGCGCTCACCACCCCCGAGAAATTTCCCTCCTCCACCTCAGTTTCGCCGCAGGCGAGCTCGCCTCTCCCCTTAAGATCCTGGACCCGCTGCAGAAGGTCTGCACTGCCCCAACCAAAGAAGCCAGATCCGCCCCATGGGAGAGGTGAGACCAAAATATTTATGTTAGCTCCGTTACGTATATAGGTATATCACAGAAATCATATCCACAGAAATCATATGTGAGGTATATTGATCACGCCGTTAGCAAAATCTAGTCATTCTAGCTCGTTACATTGCCATTTGGCCGAATTGACAGCCAGATTTGGCGAATATGGTCGAATTTTTTCACCTCGCCTTTTAATAATAATTTTCCAACTATAATGTGTCCAATCTCTTCGAAAATGTTTGAAAAGATTTCCATTATGAGCATTACGGTACATTTTGCACCAAAGGCCATGTGTAAGTTAGGTACTTGGTTCTCTGGCATAAGTGTACATCTCATTTTTTCTAACATTCACAACATGAAGATACGGAATCAAGTCAAGTTTCACTTTTAACAATATTTTGACACGACATCTATATTGACGACATAACAGCCCCTACTATAACGCCGATATCCTCAGCATAGATTTTGAACAAATATTTTCATGTCAAATTTTACTCCGTCTCAAACCTCTAAACTCTCTTCAACCCGTCCGAGTAGCTCTCTTGCCTCCTTCGGATCACTGTTGATTTTTTATGCAATCGCTCCGTTTTGTCGTGGCTATAGAAGCCTGCTGTTATCACATGGATTGATATGATGGTGCGTGCAGCATCTTCCGGCACCATGGTAGGGCAACGGAAGTACTCCTTCTTGTGCTTGTTGAGCTGATGCGACGACACATATGTTGCTTGTACGTGCAGTTATGTGCCCTCGCTGTTTAGACCAACTACGGTACTCCTCTACAGTTCGCTGTCCTCAACATCTGCAGATAACAACATTGTATACCTCAATTCAAAGTCCGTACTTGCCGTGCCTGTGTTATTGACGTCTCATCATCGCAGAAAATGGTGCTACTTCTCACTCGACTAAGCAGCCTTTTCATGCCCCCCCCCCTTGAATCGTTCCTGTAGACTGACCATGTGACCTAAACTGGCCATTCTTAACGGCATCAGGAAATGCATCGTCGGGCTTATAGAAGCCATCTGGGAAGTTTCTGGCTGCCCGCTCCGGCTATACTCATCATCCTTGATGCTGACAGGACGATTATATGTCTCATTCATGAGAATGCAAGTAAAGTAGTTACACTATAGTTATTACTTGCGCAAGTTATCACCTTCTGGCGTCCCCCCTCCCACACCATAGGTTGGCGTGGAGCGCAGAAGAAACACTGGTTTTCATACCCCCAGATCACCGGAAATGGCACTTCTCGGGCTTGAAAATGACCAACCAGATGTACACTTTTGCCTGAGAACCAAGTATTTCCCATTTCATTTCATCCATAACCTTTTCGAAGATTTTCACCAGTCACACATCATGTTCGACCTAACCGCATCTTCTGTGAATCATTGCTTTTGTAGGCGTGAACTACTATCTAAGCGGAGCGCCACCATAGGTTGGCGCGGAGCGCACAAGCAAAAATTATCGTTTCGATACCCCCAGATCACCGGAAATGGCACTTCTCGGATTGAAAATGACCATCCAGATGTACACTCATGCCTGGGAACCAAGTATTTCCAATTTTTGTTCATCCATAACCTTAGATTGTCACCAGTCACACGTCATGTTCGACCTCATCGCAACTCCTGTGAATCATAGCTTTTGTAGGCGCGCATTACTATCTAAGCGGAGCGCCACCATAGGTTGGCACAGAGCGTACCTGAAGAATTATGGTTTTGATACCCCCGGGGGGTTCGTACGAACCCCTCCCCCCCCCCCCGCCCAGACCATTTTTTTTTAATGGAGTTTTGGCGTTTTTCAGGGCAAATTGTCATTTTTTACACGAAAATGCATATTTAAATATACAGCTCGTATAATCACTTTTCAATGACAATGGGTGCCACCAGGACCATGGAGTACAATATTGACCTACACACGCCCAGCTGAAGGCAACACAGACATTGATGTAAAGGGACGTCCACACCGGGCGCCGCGCCGCGCCGAACTTTGCAGCGCGGCGGGAGGTGTCCACACCGAATGCCGCGCCGCGCTGCGCCACGTCGTGATTTCAAGCTTCAAAACATGGCCGATCGAGATACTCGACCCTACAGCAAATAGAGATATGCAAACATGTGTTTGCATATAGGCCTACTCTCTTCCGGACCGAAGCGACAGAGTACCAAAAATCGCTGTGCTTCCTTGTATTTTACCTCCACAATAGAAGTAATAAAGACATCACGAGAGCTATGGTTGCTAGAATCGAATAATTCCACTGTGTCTGTGTGCCCGTACCAACAAGTGATCATTTTGCTATATTCCTATTTTCCAACGTCATTCCCACCAATATTTACGCTATTTATTCTATCAGTCTATATGAGTCAATAAATGAGTCTTTGCGATTGGTTCATTCATTTTTGCGGCGCTGCGAAATTTTCACAGCGCCGTAGAAGTTAAAAACTTTCTCAACTCCAATGTCACGGCGCGGCGGGGGGCCGGGGTTTGAAGAGCCGAAAATGTTCTTGTACGCCCCGCGCCACTTGATGGTGGCGCTCCGCTTAGATTGTCCTGCCGCTCAAGTTTTGACTCCATGAAAATGCCGAACCCCAGTGGCGGTGATGAAAAATGAAAAAGTGGGGGGCTAGAGGTATATTCAATATTTGTCAAGTGCTCTAAGAAGCGGGAAGAATTACGAATCTCTAACACGTGCTGATGCGGACCTCTTCCCCAATATCAGAGAACTCATTCTTGTGGGGTGTACATCTCCTGTTGGGTCATGTGAGGCAGAGCGATCTTTCTCCGCTCTGAGACGTGTGAAAACGTGCCTACGAGCCACCATGTCCGAAAAAAGATTAGGAGGACTCACCATGATGGCCTTACACTATAAAGAGACGAGGCAAATAAACACCCAGGATATAGTGAGGCAGTTCACAAGGGCCAACCCAAGGCACCTCTTTTGCAACTCAATATTATTTGAGAGTATGGACAAATGACTGGTGCAGCATGACCTTGAGCATGCATGTTGAATGGATGTTATGTTGTTAAACTTGTCATTTATTACGATTTACGATACCGATCATAGAGGCATGACATGAATGATAGTTGGAAAAATTTGTTGTTTTTTGCATCTAAGCCACGTCCAGGGAGCAAAATTTTCCTAAGACACCTTCCCAGGACAACCTTGGTACATGTAGCTTAGAACACTCGGGAAAAGCCGTTTCCGGCCATCTGGAGGGTTTGTGAAGCCAACATTTTTACTGTACGCTGCGCGCCAACCCATGGTGGCGCTCCGCTCAGATAGTGCAAAGGTCTTCCTCAACCCCCCCCCCCCCCCCTCGGACAAATGCTGTATCCGCCCCTGTTGTGTATACTCGCAACACGGGTAGTAGAGCATATTCAAGGTGGAGGAGTCTTCGGTTACCGCTACCGTATATACTTGGAATTTACTGAACGGATGACCGTATGTTAGGCCTATTGAGGATATATTCTATGAACGATGTCCATCTAGTAATAAATGCAGTACCGTGGTCGAGTGGTTGGAAACAATATTGTTCACGGAATACGCAGCATACAGGTGGGTTAATTTTGATAAGGAACGATGTAGCCTACGGTAGGTTTTTAACATGCCTTTCTGCGTTTGCTCATTTGCATGGGTTTTCGCGGTTTCTCGAGTAAACTGACTTTCTCGCTTTTCCGTCCTGTTACCGGACTGTTCTAGGTATGCAGATTTTTACCAAAATAACCGATTACTCACGGAAATTCGAGGAGGCCAGATATACGGAACAGTGTTGGAAATCTTGATGGTAACAATTTTCTTCAAAAACTGGCTTTTTTGTGAAGCTGAACATCTATGGATGGTTACTATCCAATCTGGGAAGTGCCTCTCCCTGCGATCTGGGAGGTATTATATTCGAAAACTGTCCTTGTACGCTACGCGCCAGCCGTGGTGCCGCTCTGGTTAGACTAATGGCCAGTCTCGCCCCCATGGAGTTACAAAATCCTGAATACGCGTCTGCTGGTGGTGAATTGAAGGTGCCATTTTCACACCCAGCATATTAGTTGTATGGGTCTTGCCTTTACTTTGATCGAGGTGTATGACCTCGGTGGTCGTCCCTTCCTTTTACAGTTCTTTGCTCGTGATCTGGTGTCCAGAACAGCACTTCGAGATAACTTCAGTATTCTTGCCACAACGGTGTATTGTAAGCTTCACTTGCCTCCACTTTACAAAGATACCAACTACTCCATCACATGACCTTTCGATGTCTTCTGGCAGTAATTTTGGGAAAACCCCCCACTCTGATCATCCACTCCTGTACACCTACCAGACCACCTTGATACACATCCTATATGGACAATGTTTAGTACTACATTCGTCTCCCCAAATCCCCCAAATTGCATCATTGGCATATTGCTTATTGTGTCAAAAAGTTGTGCTTTTCGGGACTATCGGGACTAAGGATGATGGATCTTCGCTGACGGATATCATTTAATGTTCTTCTTGCAAACCATGCAAGAATTGAACCCACCACAACGAAGTTATACTGTTCCCTAACTACTTTTCCATCACATTTCAATGTGTGCTGGTATAGTCATTTCGAAGAAGCGACCTCACTTGCCAGCTGGTCAACCCACCGTACATTTACCAGACCACGCGAATTCAACTGCTATACATCCTTGTAATTAGGCCTATATTGGAGGAACATGCGGTAATTTATGCGACTAGTTTCGAGAACACCCCCCAAAAAATCACATTCCGCGCGCCATATGTATATATGTGTGTATGTATGTTGGTAGGTATGTGTAATGTAGTGAAGAGGATGTTGTAGGCCTAATATGGAAAGATTCCAACAGTACCTACTGACCTATGCACGATCAGAATGATGCCATCAGTGGCGTAACGATGGGCCCGGGTGCCCCCGGGCGCCGTGCCCAAATGGGCCCCTATAAGGAGGACCAGGTAGCCTATGTATGCAAGATCAATGCAGGGAGGATCTTGGTTTAGAACATTCGAATGTCCATTCCAGGATTCTCAAATGGAGGGGGGGGAATGATCGACATCCTGGAGGATTTTCTCTTCTGCAATAGGGTTGAGATGCAAATTGGTGCTATATTTCCAAGCTTACTTGTTTCTGGCTCAACCTTTTGTTCATGCATGACGGCCAATAGAGGGTGGGGGACGCCTGTTGCGCCCCCAGGATTTGCCACTGCATTCACACAACTGAGTACTGAGAGGTGTCATATGGAGTGGCCTGAATTTATCTGGAATGGGGTGATGGCTGAGAAGACAGGAAACTTGGAGGGCTGTATATGAGGTGGTTATTGGTGGGCTTTGGGAGAGACTCGAAACAGGTAGGCTACTCAATATAAAAAACGAATCAGTTAAAATCTCAAATTCGCGAGTGAACAGCAAGTTGTAGTGTAGAGTTAGTTATTTCAACACTTTATCGGAGTAAGGAATATTGTTCTAGTTGACTTTTACACTCCTATATACATATTGAACCGTGCTCACTAAGTTTCTAATAGGGGCAAAACTGCAAAAAGCTCCAATAAATAGTGTGTACCATTTTCGCGGTATTCCGACACAACGACATTTCTTCTCAAAATGAAATTTCTTCGTAAAAAGCCTAATCACTTTCAAGTATAACTAGGTTAGCCTATCTTGAAATCTAAATTACGTACCATTCCAGGCGCAGATTCGAGCAGATTTTGCTCCGCGTTGTTTCCAACAAATAGTGTGTGTACCGAGACGCGTACGGGAGATAAGCGGAATAGATGGCTCTGGAAAAAGGCAGAGCCATCTATTACCAGAGTTTGGCCAATGCGGGACACATTCTGCTTGGTCGACGGGTGACACACACTTTTTGAACACCATTTTAGGTCCAACGTTATCACTGTGCTCATTGAGCTCCTGCACTAATCGTATTCGTTGCATGAGATAGGCGGTAAAATCTCGCCTCACGAATAGCAGGGAGGAAAATTTTCGCATTGTTTTCATATTAACAAATTTCTGCCAGATCCCGGCCGACGATTACTCATTTTTCCACTAGTTAATATCAATTTCGATCTTACCGGGTCCGGATGGGCCGAGATGTCCGAAGACCGAATTGTTGATAACGTGATCGCAATCGCAGTAGTGATGGTCCGCGTACAGTGGGCTAGCTTCATATAACGAACGTAGCGAGCTACTACTCCCGCAATCTCGCTAGTAATATAATATCTAGGTATTCCCATTCGAACAGAGCACTCGCATGGAGATGTGATGTAATCCATACATTTTTCTCGAGAATTGTAGACATTTCCATCTTCTTCGAATTCTGTATGACGAAGGCAGAGCCATCTATTACCAGAGTTTGGCCAACTGCCGTTTTGTGACGTCATCATGTAAACACGGGCGCCATGTTAGGTCCAGTGTTGACCGATCGTACATGTAGCGCACGCCGTACCGGTGTGTCACGGTGCTGAAAAAAGTCGTCATAAATAGTTATATTCCTTCGGAGAACGTTGAAATGGAACAAATTATTACCATTGATGATTCCAACCATCATTTCGGCCCGATAGGCTTCCGTATGTACGAATCGTAATAGTCAAGCCCGATCGTAACGTGGGCTGTGAGAGATTGGACTCGGACTTGGAGGCTACTCGGCCTGTCTCTGTATATTGAACGTTGTGACTATTCATACGGACATTTACGTATGAGTAGAGTGGCACAGTAAGTCTTATTGATCTGGAAATTTCCGCATGAATAGCCTCCACCAATATATTCAGTTTGTCTTGAGGCCTATTTACGCTAGGTCTAGCTGTTTTTTTTTGTCATGATTCTTACATGGAAAACACTATTTACCTAGTGAGTAGTCTCATATAGCCCTGCTCAAGTATGGAAACAGCAGTTTTACATTCAAGTGAGGAACAAAAAGGATTTTTCTCCATGAAGGGAACCTACGCCTTTTCATTCCCCATCGGAGTGTATCGCAATACCATAGTGTGACTAGATAGATTTCAGGCCCTGTAATTGCACCTGGCCCATAATTTCATGATTTAGGTTGATATAATCTTTCAATACAGTACCTTGATGCAAAGCCTGTACATTACATCAACCAAAATCAAGCAAATAGTGATTTTCCATGGGAGGAATATTTCATCGTGAGTACACCCCAACTAGCTGATCATCAACTATTATACGGTATATTTTCAGTACCTGTATATGATTTTCCCTCTTGGCTATAGCTCTAATTGACATTAGAAAGTGAAATATCCCTCCAGTACAGGGGCGGATGCAGGATTTTCGAAAGGGGGGGGGTCCAAAGTGATAATTTGTGATCGCCGTCCTAGGGGAGGGTTCTAAGGGGAGGGGGTGTCCCCTCCCCTTCGGAAAATTTTTGCTCCCAGGAAAGAGCTTAGATGCAAAATGGTGCAATCAATTTCACTAATTACAGTCTCCTTGAGGCACCCCAAAACCAACATTTTATAGTACATCTTCTAAAATATGTCGAAAACTTACTTTTCGCGCTTGCTGCTGCTAAAAATAAAAAAAATAATTTATTTTTAAACCGGAAACCATATTGGAATTTGAAAAAAGGGATTTCCGTATAAATACGGAAGACTAACATCCCTGTCCATTGATTACAGGGTTGGGCAGGGGGCCTCTCTGTTTCATGGTGCTTCTCAAACCACTAGTCTCACTTTGCAGCCAAGCACTCACAGGTCGCGAACATATTACATAGGAAGG
>JAODUJ010003351.1:0-12888 GCA_027564615.1 Psolus chitonoides | reverse complement strand
AAACCCTTGACACTGTACCATTAAATCTGTAGAAGAAGAAGTATTTGGAGTGTTCACATAAAATAACCACGAGTGACTAAGTGACTGTTGACCTCAAATTCCTGGACACCCTGGAGGAAGCACTACCCAAGTATAATTATGACAAACCCTCAACACTGTGCCATATTAAATTTGTAGAAGAAGCATTTTGAGTGTTTCATAAAATGACCCAAAATGACCACTAGATGACCATTGACTCAAAATCTCTGGCCACCACTGATGACCATCACCCATCCATCATTGTCCAAGTTTCATATTTGTCTGTCTGTCAAAGTGTGTATGCATGGCACAACTTTGACACTGAGTGACCACTAGATGACCACTAGAAGACCTTGGACCCCAAATGACCCTAGATGACCATTGACCTCAAATTCCTGAACACCCCAAATGAAGCACTACCCAAGTCTTATGACAAACCCCCAACATTGTACCATAAAAACTGCAGGAGAAGCATTTTAGTGGTTTTCATAAAATGACCCCTAGATGACCGTCGACCCCAAATTCCTGAACACCCCAAAAGGAAGCACTACCCAAGCACAATAATGACAAACACTCAACACTGTAACATTAAATCTGTAGGAGAAGAAGCATTTTGGCCATTTTCATATTTTGACCCCAAATGACCACCAGATGACCATTGACCTCAAATTCCTGAACACCCTGAAGGAAGCACTACCCAAGTCCAATTATGACAGACTCTCAGAATTGTACCATAAAACTATAGAAGAAGCATTTTGCCATTCTCATCAATTGACCCCAAATGACCACAAGATGACCATTGACCTCAAATTCCTGAACACCCAAAAAAGGAAGCACTACCCAAGTATAATTATGACAAACACTCAACACTGTACCATTAAATCTGTAGGAGAAGAAGCATTTTGCATGTTTTCATGGAATAACCTCAACTGACCACTAGATGACCGACTGCCGACCTCAAATCTCTGACCACCACCGATGACCCATTACACAATGAACATTGTGTCAAAGTTTTGTCAAAATCTGCCGAAGCGTGTATGCATGGCACAACTTTGGCCCTCAACTGACCACTAGAAGACCTTGGACCCAATGACTCTTAGATGACCATTGACCCCAAATTCCTGAACACCCCGAAGGAAGCACTACCCAAGTCTAATTATGACAGACTCTCAACATTGTGCCATAAAAACGGTAGGAGGAGAAGCATTTTGGCCGTTTTCATAAATTGATCCTAAATTGACCCAAAATGACCACTAGATGACTATTGACCTCAAATTCCTGAACATCCGGATGGTAGCACTACCCAAGTCTAATTATGACAGACTCTCAACATTGTACCATGAGAACTGTAGAAGAAGCATTTTGGCCGTTTTCATAAATTGACCACAATGACCACTAGATGACCATTGACCTCAAATTCCTGAACACCCTGAAGGAAGCACTACCCAAGTATAATTATGACGAACACTCAACACTATACCATTAAATCTGTAGGAGAAGAATCATTTCGGTTATTTCCATAAGATGACCCCAACTGACCACTAGATGACTGTTGATCCAACATCTCTGAACACCACTGATGACCCATCACCCAATGATCATTGTGTCAAAGTTTCGTCAAAATCTGTTGAAGCGTGTATGCATGGCACAACTTTGGCACTCGACTGACCACCAGAAGACCTTGGACCCCAAATGACCCTTATATGACCGTTGACCTCAAAATCCTGAACACCCTAAAGGAAGCAATACCCAAGTCTAATTATGACATTTTCTCAACATTGTACCATAAAAACTGTACGAGAACAAGCATTTTGGCCGTTTTCATATGGATTGACCCCAAATGACCATTAGATGACCATGGACCTTAAAATCCTGAACACCCCAAAATGAAGCACTACCCAAGTATAATTATGACTAACTCTCAACATTGTACCATAAAAACTATAGAAGAAGAAGCATTTTGGCCATTTTCATAAATTGACCCCAAATGACCACTAGATGACCACGGACTGCAAATTCCTGAACACCCCGAAGGAAGCACTACACAAGTATAAATATGACAAACACTCACCACTGTACCATTAAATCTGTAGGCCAAGAAGCATTTTGCATGTTTTCATTAAATGACCCCAACTGACCACTAGATAACCACTGAACTCAAATTCCTAAACACCCCGAAGAAAGCTCTACGAAAGTATAATTATGCTGACATTCAACCCTGTACCATCAAATCTGTAGGATGACCCATCACCCGATGATCATTGTGTCCTAGTTTCATCAAAATCCGACATACTATGTGCATGGGCATGGGAACAATTTAAACAATTGTGGACAGATAGAGTGATAGATAGAGTCAGTGAGTGATAGATATAGATGCATCACTATCACAATAGCTCAACCAGCATGTACATGCTGGTATGAGCTAAAAATTGAACCAAATTTTATTGCACAATATTTTTATTGATATCATGAACTGTTCACAAAATACTGTTTTCTACAGTGGGTTACACAGTGATGTGAATTCAAACAGGGGCTTTAAACATTATATTCAATGTAAGCTGGTCCACTTCAGAGATGACATCTACTTGAAAATAATGAAATGTCTGTATCACAGGTGACTTGGTAGTTTGTCCTCTTTTTGTTTACTGTTTTCATGCACTCACACAGCATGCACTTATCATCATTTGTCCACTGTTCAGCTCAATCTAGTCTGGTGTCCTGTGCTGAATATCAGCACAGGGGACCTCCATTTTGTAACTCAATTCAGTACTACATGTATACAGGTCTGTCATCCTAAATGCCGTCTGGAGCCATCAGGATGGAAAATGAGTGGTTTATGAGTGGAAAATGAGTGGTTTATTCCTGACGGCAATCTGACTGCTCCGGACGGCTTCCGACGGTATTTAGCACGACCCATACAGGTATATTATCATACTAATTTTGAATTTTCAACTTGTCGTATGTTTTATCTTGTCGTTATATACCAGAAGTACAAAACACCCCAGTATATCAAAGATACGTATCGGAAGGACCCACATGTCCCTATTTCTACAGTTCTTTTTGTGATATTTCAGCATATCATTTTTGTGACATGTTTCTAACTGAAGCCATCCAAGGAATGAAACAAACATGTAGAACCATGACAAATTCCTGAGCCCAATACCTACCAACATCATCATCTGTAACAGTCAATGTCACTGTAGCACTGGTAGCATCCACTGGTGCATCCGAATCAACAATGTATATCTCCAGGTCCTCACTGATATATTCTGAGAGAGTGTCATCGACAGCTGTTATGGTCGCAGTCGCAGTGGTGATTGCACCATCACACAGTAATGTCACAGTATCAATCGTGAAGTCATCACCCGGCGTTAGATCTCCAATCCCATAACCAAGAGCTTTGAAGAAAAGAGAGAAGTGATTTTAAAATGTACTGTGATCGTCCACGATAAAGACTGAAACAGTCCTGCTGAAATGAACATTGACCGCTGGTACCATGTATGTACGTGTGTGATGTGACTGCATCAACTCCGTGAATATCTTGATAAGTCAGCTATTGAGAAACTCATCCAGGCAGTGATTTTGAGTCCGCTTGAATGTGCTAACTCTCTACTTTTTGATGTTCCTACAACCCAATTATCTAGATTACAATGGATCCAGAACACAGCTGCTCAAATTGTTACTAGAGTTAGCAAATTCACTGCCATAACACCTATACTGGAAGAGTAACACTGGTTTACCGATAAGTCTATGTATTAACTCCCAAATTCTCATTTTTGTCTTCCATGCCATTAAAACTGGTACCCCTACCTACCTAATAGTATTTTACAACAGAATAGTAAGAATGGACCCTCACGTTCACAATACCAATTCCAACTTCAGGTACCGATGTCTCGAACAAAAATGTTTTGGGATCGTAGCTTTCATTATGCGGTTCCTCGTCTATGGAACTCACTATCCAATGATTTTAGGTCTTTGGATTCTTTTAATCTGTTTAAACGTTGTTCTTCTTCTCAATATTATGAATTGTTGCATTTTCATCACCTGTAAAGTGCATAATTATGAGCAACTGTTGCTTGGATTCCCTGCACTATACAAGACCAAGTATTCTTATTATTAATAAAACAGATGTTCTTTGGAATAACAAACACATGCTATCCATACATTCCTTCCACATATACTGAATCATTACAGATAATTTTGCAATACTTAATTTTAAAAAAAATTAAAATAGAATTTGATGGTATAATATTTGTCCAATCAATATAAACTCAGTGAGGATTCTTTGGAATAACAAGCACATCAAATCTGAAAGAGAATTTTGCAACACATAATTTAGAACGAAAATTGAAATAAAATTTGATGGTATGATATTTTTCAATGTACAATCAGGTGCAAGTTCTGTGGCATAAATATAAGATTATTGGTACTAATATATTTTGAATACTTTGTGTGGAATGTCCAACACTCTCCCCATCAGAGCTTTGATTTTCTCATAAGGAAATCCATGACCCCTGACATACACTCCTCAGATACCCAAAGGACGTTGAGTGTCTTCAACTCGGACGTGACGGCCTTGTGTAGATGTTCCCTGTCTACATCTCTACACAACTTCTTGGCAGCCATTAGGGTCTATTAGAGAAGGAAGAAAAGTGATTCATTCACACCACAAAGAATGACAAATAGTTAGGCAGGTTAATATTTTGTTCCCAGATTGAAAGATGTGATGACTTTGGCTTAACCTGATAATTGGTATAGAGGTTTAGATATCCACGGGTTCAGGCAGCCAATTACGGCATTATCAAGGAACCCTCAGGCTATGTGATCATGGATGAACTCTGTCGAAGGCGCAACTTCTCTTCTTGAATAGTGTTCAGAGAGTAAGGAGGCAGGCATGTAACTATAACAATCCTATTCTGCTCCCGAGATCGTCATTTAACGTCCCCATCTGATGGATGTGAGTGAAGCTCTCAGGCTTCAGACATTTTTCTAAATGCTGAGAGAGGTGGTAGCAACCTGTCCACCACCCTTGCAGAACAGCCATGCCAATACATATCCGATGGAGCTAATTACCCCAAAGTCTATTGCTCCCACTACAGAAATTGCAAGACAGCGTTCGACAAGCAAGTATCAAGGCAAGAGTAGGAAGTGAGCCCAGGCCTCAGTAGTGCAAACAGTCACTCCCTCCACTGCACCATACCACTGTGATAAGGGCTGTGCTATCCAGCAGTATACATGCATGTTCACCACAGCAAACTACTACACCCGTGCAACTGGGCTACCAATGCCCTGGTGCAATAGTCCATTATCTCACAGGTACGCCTGGGTGGCTGGAGAGATGATATCAAAATGAAGTGACTTGCATGGCCTCAAATACCTGATCTCTCACAATACTTGACTCTTGGTTCCATAACTCCAAACAAAGAAAAACTTATCCATGAAGAAAGGCATACAAAATGTTGTACAGTTGTGATAGTGCAAAAGTATAAGTAAAAATGCCCCTCATCCAACTACAGGCAGTGATGGGTGGCATTAGGTATCAGATGCCGTAGAGCCATGGACTGGAAGAATCCAGTAGATGGTGCAGATACGGCTTCAGCCAGTAATCTGTTCCAGACTGCATGGTTCTCACATGAAAGGAGAACTTGTAGGAGTCACAAACAGCAGGAATGGGGTGGTATCTTAAAGAATGATCTGATCATCCAGTTGTTGGATGATGATAAATGCATGATACCATTAGGCCATGGTGCTCAGTTCTTCTAAGAGGAAGATCTGTATTTTGCTTTTGATACAGAGTACCACATGATGTGGTTTGTTTGGCGATGAGAAAGAGAGGTATTCATCAACATACTCAGCCATATGTTTATTTTTCAGACTTGGAAGCCATTTTGTTCTTAGCTAGAGCTCCAGTGATGCAGTTTTCCAGCAATTACCTCTGCACAATCTCTGTAGGTCTCCCTCTAATCTTTGTTTCTGCATCTACTAACCGAGTGCTCCTCTCCATTTTTTGAATGAGCAATAACACATCAGTTATTTGCCTCTTAAAAAACCAACCAAAACAAGAGATTGGGCAAACCTAATGTTTTCATCCACAATCACATGCCAATGAAGACATGTAGGTACAGTTTCCTAAAAACAACATAAAACTCACCTTTGGATAAAGACTTGCATATTTCTTGGCCCTGTTTTCAACTTCCTGCTGAAAGGAATCTACAGGGAAGACCTCACTAACCAGACCACAGTTCTTGGCATCTTGGGCTGTCAACTTCCTGCCAAAGTAAAGAACTTCACTCGCCTAGATGAAAGGGTATACAAAAAGATTTGGAAAGTTGGTGTAATTTGCATGGCTCAACCGATAATCCGGCATCAGACCAGTCAATGTTTTGTACTATCGGCAAAACATTGGATCGGCAAAAATTTCATAGAAAAGTCACAGATCTCTACCGATGCTCACATTTTTTTCTTTTCTTTTATTGAGCCTATTTCACAAAATAAAATTGATGAACCCCATCAATATTTGCGAAAACCAACATGGTATGAAGCAGTTCTTGAAAGCATTTTGATCAAATATGGCTTGTTTCTGGTTAATTACCCTCCGCAACTTTGCGCATTCGATACGATATAGCCAGCAGCCCAGTATTTGGGCATCTGAAGATGTTGAAAAAATCGAAATGTGGCAATGTTAGGACATTTGTGATTTCCAATTTAAAAAATGCCAAAAGAAAAACATTGGATTGGATATCAAAAGATGTGGTGGAAAAAATATCGGCCATCAGATCGGATGGTAAAACTCATTTTGGTTGATCCCCAGTGATCAGGTTTATATTTTGCATCACTGGATTCCTATACTTTTAGGTTGCTGTACAAGGGTGTAGGCTCTTGTGAGCCGGGGGGGTGTCATTTTCAGGAAGGTGGAACTCCATATTTATTGACCATGCAGTGTCTTCCCTGGGGGAGGGGTCTGAGAATTTTTTTTATAATTAAGTGTCCTTAGATGCAATCTGGTGCTATATTTTCATGTTTCGAAGTCACTTTATATGTTCAAAATTTTTCATTTCTTCATTAGTCTGTCCGATATTTTGATATTTAATTAGGGCGGATCAAAAAATTATACCAGAAAGAAAAAATGAAACGCAGATTGTACACTTGAAAACATATTAGTTAAATATGTGAACTGTCGGGCGGCTGAAACTTGTTGGGGATCATAGTGTATAGTACACTACACACACTGTTTCGCACTTGTTCGTACTGGGCTAAACCATGCCAGAATCAGATTATCCAGCACACAAAGGGTGAACGATGGGGTCTTGGTCTTCAAATTCTAACCCTGTGCGGTAATTCGATGTTCTATTTCAGAGTTAGCTGCAAAATAGCAAGATGAGCGGAACTGCGGAACAATAGCGGAACTCCGGGCTGCCTGTGGCCTACGCCCCTGCTGTAAAATGTCACACTTTTCCGCTGATCTTTAATGGCTATATCTTCAGTAAGTAATATGATCTGAAACCTGACACATTGTTAATTGGATGTTCAGTGATGAAATTTACAAATTAGACTCTAATATTCTCCCACAATTAGGGGACCTAGTAGCCTAGCGGTACGACTTGTGGCTCTCGACCTAAAGATTGTGAGTTTGAGTCCCGCCTGTGGCACTATGGTGTGTTCTTAAGCAAGACACTTTACTCCGCCCGCTCCAGTCCACCTAGCTGAAAATAGGTACTAGCTTTGGCTCAGGGTTATCCAGCGATGGACCGACGACACATCCTGGTGGAGTTTCATACTCTCGTCTGCTCCACGTCACGGAAACCAGATATAAGCACCGGCCCTATAAGCCACTACTGGCTCAGGGAAGGAGTCTTCTCCAAGGAATAACCTAACCCACTCACCAATGATGGACCCATTATCTTGGGGAATGTGTACGATGAACATCCCTCTGCACACTGGCCCAGGGTGGTGAAGGGAGTCACAAATGTTGCCTGGTAAGAAAAAGCAACAGAATAAAACAAAACATCTGAAGTTCAATATCATTGTGATCTGATTCCTTGCTAACATGGATGTCAACATTCGAACAAATTTTCAATATATGTATACCTATGTTATCTGGGAATCAATAGTATATATACCAAGTAGTTTATAAACATTCAAGTTAACAATGTCATCATCTCTCCAAATCATACTATTCAGGAATTAACTAATTTGTGTGATAACTTTTCAACAGTTAAGATGAAACAAGAGATTGATTCTTGTTTTATTTTCTATTTGACCTTAAAGTTGAATTAAGGATCATTTGACTTATAGGGTCTTGACCACCAAAGAAAATTTGTTAATTAACCTTTATGTTAAGTCACTGATTCATCAATTGATAAGTCATTACTGATTAATAGATTAACCTCTTTTGTAGGATAATTTCTTGGACATACCGTACAATATCAAGTAACGTTTCTCAGTACCGTATTCTATCTATGCATACCAAATATATACAACAAACATTCAAGTAGACCATGTGAAAATATGTTTACTAGATGTTCATGATTTTCTGTCTGCTGACCCCAGATGACCAGTCAACACCTCTAAAAGCATAATAATGATCACATAGACTCATTCATGTAACATTGTTGTAAACAAAGAGTGAAGTCACTCTTTGGCAAACTCTTTACAAACACTGGTTGGCACTGTACGTACAATATAGCAACACGTTTGCACAGTGACATATGACATTCTATATGAATGTGATACCGATGGGAAAATGTAATGCTATCCATGTGACAACACCATTAACTAGTCCCGTGTCATGAACTCGAACCAAGTTGGCACTGTCAAGTTGAATTTTGTGTTCACAAGTTGTTCAGTTTTCTCTAATCAGCATACTGAGGCAATGGCAGGTCGACTTCCAACTAGTTGAATTACTTTTACTATTATTTGGCTCTTTCCTTGGAAAAGACTCCTTCCCCGAGCCAGTAGTGGCTCATAGGCCCGGTGCTTATATCTGGTTTCCGTGACGTGAAACAGACACGCGTATGAACTCTCCAGGATAGAATGTCGGTCCATGGTTGGATAACCCCTAGCTGAAGCTAGTACCCATTTTCAGCTGGGTGGACTAGAGCGGGCGGAGTAAAGTGTTTTGCTCAAGAACACACCGCATTGCCACAGACGGGACCCAAACTTACTATTATTTACTGTGCCATAATCAAGGGATGTACTATTCACTGTTTATTATTATTACTGATAATATTATTATTTACCGTATCAGATGCATAAACCACATCCACCAGGCCCAGGGTTGTGACAGCGATACCCACAGCAGGACCATTCACTGCTGCGATCAACTGTTTGGGGAAGTCAATGAAAGCCCGGACAAAATTGCTGTAAGATAAGGAAAGCTGGGTGTTTAATTAGGTGGAAATGGATAGACATCTTGTACATACCAGTATATTGCTTTATAGCGAGCATAAAATGTTCCATATTCAACAACTAATAGAAGAAACTCATTGACTTTGTGAACAACAAAACTTTTTTTCTTTCAAAATGATATGTACGGTACCATTTCTACTTTTAATCTGCTAAGAGATGTTATCTAAATTATCTTATGCAGGATATCTGGTGACCACCAGGGATCCTGGGCACTTCATTCATGGCGGGATCCTGTAGGTAGGCTCGCACATCTTTTCCTGCTCAAGGATTATACGTGTTCTAAAACCCACTAATACCATGGTGTGCTGCCTGGTGTGATTACCCCACATGTCAGTATTTGAAACTTGAATAGGACATCTTTATTAGTATGAGTCAGTTAGAGTGGGTACAGCCAATTGGTCCTCCAATTGAAGATAATGTAAATTCACCGAATAGCCAAAACACCCCATTGGTCTTGAAGATAATGCAAATTTACTGAATGACCATTATTCTTGAATATGAAATTGTTTGAGTACAACATTTTCTATGCACCATTGGTACTATG
Organism: Psolus chitonoides; assembly: GCA_027564615.1. Classification (NCBI taxonomy): domain Eukaryota; kingdom Metazoa; phylum Echinodermata; class Holothuroidea; order Dendrochirotida; family Psolidae; genus Psolus; species Psolus chitonoides. Next base: position 2,918 of record JAODUJ010003351.1, on the reverse strand, counting down.
CATCATTGGTCCGACATCTCATGTTTGACACATCACTGATCCGGCAATAGAAAATAGTATAGCCTTTTGAGGTGCCATTGGTTCGAAGCCACATTGTTCCAATGCTCTACTAGTCTGAAAACAAAGGAGCCATCAGGTTTTGCCCAATAGGGATGGGTTAACCCCCTCCCAGTATATATGAGTCTGACTAACATGGATATAAGTGTGCATGTTTACAAGGGTCCTACCTGTGGTGTATTAGACCAATGGTGAGTCAGGAAATAGTGTATTCGTTAGAATACCCGAGGAAATTACTCCCTACAACTGACATCTCCCTTGTTTCCTAGTGCAACGGTCCGCAAACTGTGGGCTGCAGCCCAAAATTGGGCAACAAAAAAAGCAAAAGGCTGCAGAAAGACCCTGAATTGGAAACAAAATAAACCCTAAGGCTCACACTGGATTTGTTGTTTGCATCAGGATTGGTTTCATTTGGGCCTAGGCCGTGAGTTAATGCTTGGAATCTCACAAAACTCACTGGTTTGCGAATCTACGAGCGACCAATACTTACCATAACTAAGACAACAGAACCATAATCTACTTATCGCGTTTTACACTATAGAAGAAAACAAATTGCACCGGTAGAGTGGCAACCCTCACCGATCCGACCACTTGGAGTGGCAACACTAACCATTGTAATTTTTCGATGAGACCTTGAGAGATGCCCAAAGAAGGATCGTGCCCTAGTGTGAGAAGGGTAAGGTGAGGGCTGGAGCAGGAAGACAGACCACGAGTAACAAAACTACAACGTACGCGGAGAAGTACTATGACTAGCACTTACCAGAGAAGTCGCTGTAGGGTACGGTAAGGTCCGACTGTCCTCGAGTTTATGACGTCACATCTGGGTAGAGGGCAAAGTGCTGGCTCGGGGGCCTGTTGAAGTGCCTGTGCTCGGTGCAGATTGTGACAACCCTCCTTCGGACCTCCGTGATCTTGGTATTTCTGTCGATTTTTACCTTTGTGTCCCCCGTTAAGACTGTTTAAACGACCGACCTCATCGTTCCAACTTCTCAAACAAGATTCCCAAACCAGTAAGTTTCGTGAGAATCTACTTCACTGAACCAATACTTACCATAACTAAGACAACAGAACCGAGTAGCACCGTTGGTGGCAGGTGGGTGGAGCTAGTTTTGGAACGATGAGTGTCCTGTCAGGGCAGCTCTGGCGAAGGAACCCTCGGCTTGTAGGGTGTCTGTCAGGGTGGAAGATGTCTTCCAGGCAGCAGCTTTGAGGATGTCCCGGAGGTCAACGCCAGCAATGAGGCTCTGGACTAGGCCTGGCCCCTAATGTTGTGAGCCCTAGGGTTACCTTGCGTAGCATGTGGAGAGATGAGGGTGATCAGCCATCGGGAAATGGTGTCCTTGGATGCTGGAGTGTAAAGAGCCTTCGTTATGATGAAAAGGCGGTCCGAGGTCCTCAACACTTTGGTTTTAAGCAGGTACAATCTAAGTGTCCTGACCGGGCACCAGCGCCTATCCTCTTTGATGGAGGACTGCATTGAGATCTTCGGCAAGAAGAGGTCCCCCGGGATGTAATCCAAAGTATTGGTTTTGGGGGAGTAACTCGGGGATGGGATTAGTCTGACCCTGTGTGGCTCGAACCTGATATGTCCTGGTTTCGATAAGAGGGCCTGAAGGCAGCAGCGTCTACAAGCTGTGTCCACGGCCACCAGGAAGAGAGTCTTGGATGTGAGGTTAGGTAGAGAGGCCCCTCTGAGCGGCTCGAAGGGTGCCTTGGAGAGGGCGGTGAGAACGACGTTGATGGACCAGGATGGGGCTAGTTTTCTATGGCGAGGTCTCGAGTTGGCCATTCCTTTCAGTAGGGAGAGGATGTCTTGATTTGTCCCCACAGAAGAGCCATCTGCAAAGCCCTTATGGATAGCCGCGATGGCAGAATGATAGTTACATATTGTAGATGGTTGTTTACCCTCGTCGAAGAGGAGCTTCAAGAAGGATGCGAGGGCTACTATAGATAGACGAGAGGGATCTTCGATTGACTGCTGGCACCATGCATAGAATCAGTTGAGTCGAATGTTGTAAGTACCAATGGTGGAGGGTCGTCTGGCCTTGGCAAATAGTTCTGCCATGTCTTCGGAAAAGCCTCGTTTTCGGAACAAATCCCGGAAATTCTCCATGCAGTCAGATGTAGGTGGCCTATTTCTTGATGGTGGATGCGGCCTTTGTTCTGGGACAGAAGGTGTGGTAATGGTGGCAGGACCAACAAGGGATGTGTGTGAGAAGACGAAGTAGTAGCGGGAACCACGGCCAGAGGGGGGCAATCAACAGGATCCTCGCCGATGACTGCCGGGTTCTGATCAGGACCCTGGGTAGAAGCGGGAACGGAGGGAAAGCATATCCGTCCAGACCATCCCATTGGAAGGAGAGTGCGTCTATTGCCCACGCTGCAGGGTCGAAGAAGCGGGAGCAGAAGACTAGAAGTTTTCTGTTTGCTGCCGTGGCAAAGAGGTCGATGTTGGGGGTCCCTAGGTGGACGAACACGACTTTCGCCCACTCAGGATCCAGCTCCTACTCCGTGTGGCTGAAGGTTCCTCTGGAAAGAAAGTCCGCCAGGGTATTGTGGATACCTGCCAGATGTGATGCCCTGATGGTGATGTTGTGTCTCAGGCACCATTTCCAAAGGTTCCAAGTCTCGAGACAGAGGGCTGGAGAGCGGGTTCCCCCTTGATGGTTGATATAGGCGACCACCGTTGTATTGTCTGAGAAGACTGTCACCTGATGCCCCTGTAGGAGAGTCCTGAAGAGGGACAAGGTTTTGCTGACCGCTAGTAGCTCAAGGCTGTTGATGGGAAGAATCGACTCTGTGGTTGACCAAGGTCCTGCAATAGTCTGGTTCTTGAGTCAGCCCCCCCCCCCCCCGCCCCG
>JAODUJ010003350.1:0-19269 GCA_027564615.1 Psolus chitonoides | reverse complement strand
AATTGACAACTTTCATTGCAAATATCAATCTAAACCAAATTAAAACCGGATTACGTATAATCCCCACTTAATTTTTTAAAATTGGCTTCCTGAACCTGTAAGTACCAAATCAAACTCATAGGTTTGGGTTCAAATAAATTAATATCATATTTATTTGGAGGGATGTTTGGAAGAAGGGTTGTATATTGTGCTGGATGTAATCTTTTCTAACCTCCAATCACAGATTTTCGCTGTAGTCTAAACCAGGATATTTCAATTTATTTTCTCAAGGTAGAATATAATAGTCACACTCTGTGCCAATGGAGAACTATTTGAAAGAAGAAGATGGCTGGATAAATACTGAAGAGGCTGCATATATACAGGGTGAGAATTTCCGTTCCTTTAATTCTGCCAGAAATCTGCAGTACTGGTCAGCTCAATTGATGTTCACAAATACACGATGATAGTTGATACATCCTACGTGGGTGAGAATGTGAGATGGGTCTTTATCTACAGTCGGGTTGGAGCAAGGTTCACTTCCACACATTTATGTCATATGTTCAGCATCTATCATGTTGAACCATTGGTAACACACAACTGTTACACCAACTGACACACTCATATGACACACTCAACTGACACTCCACTGTCGCACCTGACTGGACGCACTCAACAAGCGCACTGCACTCGACCGACATATTCAAATGATGCACCCAACTGACACACCTAACTGTACATCACATTCAACTGACACACTGACGGACACACTTTCTGATGCAGCCTGTACTTTCTGATGCAGCTTGTAGCTGTGTAACTCCCTACAGCAGTCCACGGTGGGAATATAGGCGTACTGGAAGCCAACGGACACACTCACTGGACACACTCAACAGACAAACTGTACTGAATACTTGTGACTCCGTCAGTGTATGTAATGATGCATCCTATGGGTGAAAGACAAAGGTCTTCAATCAACTACAGCCAGGTTGAATGGAAATCTGGGTTTACTGTCACACACAGAATAATAAAAGTATAATAGGGTAATAATATTTGCTGGAGTCGGTGTACACACAAAATTATGAGATCCAAATGGTAATGGTCCCCACATACCACCCCAAAACACAGAAACAAGAGGAACATAATTTTTTTTGTAGTGTGAATTCTTGCTATTCCAGAGCCTGTTCACATTACATTTTGTAAAAGATTTAATTTCTGTCTCCTCTAGAGCCTGTCACAATTAATTTTGTACAATAGATTTTTCCAGCCTCTGTACTGGGTCAAAATTGATTTCAACTTCATTCCATAGGAGGAAATAATCTAACCACACCAAATCCTGCTATGTGAGTCTGCAAGAGTGTGTGATGTAAACAATTCACATGACACATGTAATTATTTAAATTTAGAACATCAATGGGCATGAATTCTCTTCCAGTGTAAGTTTGTTTGTCTATAACAGGTACCTGATATTTTGTTTCTCGATTTAATTAGACCAAATAAAATATATTTTAGTTTCGGGTAACATCTTGGTGAAAAAATTAGGACGGAAGAAAGGATTTTTGTTATTTTATGAAAATATTTTACCGGAATTCAACTAAGAGTAAGACTTGCTTTTCTATTTTCTTATTTTATAGTATGTAAAAACAGTAAACAACAATTAATCCAAAAACCTACATTTAAAAATATAGGCCCTATATATATTTTTTTCTTTCCAAAAGTGGGATAATTTTTGTTCTCGGCACCTTTCTTAGGGACGGGCGGGATACAGGAAACGAAAATATTTTTATTCAGCCTTATTTCTCTGTATCAATTTGGGAATAACCTGCCCAATGCATATTATGATACTGGTTATCATCATTTGAACACTTCTCTATTCGTACCAGGATTTTTTGAATGATGAAGCTGTTGATATTGTTTTTTCCATTGTATAGGTAGTGGCTCTATTGTTAAAGTGGAGCCAGGGGATGAAGTTGCCACAGATGATGCTTGGCCAAAATGTGAGAAAGAGGATTCTTTGCATGGTAAGTTCATCAATCAATACATTGATCAGATCAAATTTAGTGCAGCCAGAATTCAGCCAAATTAGAACATTTTGGGGGGAATTAAGACATTTTTCAATAATGTTCAAAGCAAACAAAATACGTGTAACCCTACAAATTTTATAAGATATCGCATACATGTACATTAATTTGCCAAAATTATTGTCCAGATTATGGCCAAATTAAATTTCATTGCAGCAAAATCATTTCTTGATGACCCGGGGAAATTTATAATTGCCACATTTTATGCTCATCTTTTCTGTTGTGTCCTTGAGCAAGACACTTCACTCCGCCGGGCTGCCTGCTCCAGTCCATCTAGACCTACTCAGCTCCTCTGTTGAGTCCTTGAACAAGACACTTTACTCTGCCTGCTCCAGTCCATCTAGACCTGCTCAGCTCCTCTGTTGTATCCTTGAGCAAGACACTTCACTCTGCCTGGCTGCCTGCTCCAGTCCATCTAGACCTGCTCATCCTTTCTGTTGTGTCCTTGAGCAAGACACTTTACTCTGCAGGGCTGCCTGCTCCAGTCCATCTAGACCTGCTCAACTTTTCTGTTGTATCCTTAAGCAAGACACTTTACTCTGCCTGGCTGCCTGCTCCAGTCCATATGGACCTGCTCAGCTTTTTTGTTGTGTCCTCGAGCAAACACTTCACTCTGCCGGGCTACCTGCTCCACTCCATCTAGACCTGCTCAGCTTCTCTGTTGTATCCTTAAGCAAGACACTTTACTCTGCCAGGCTGCCTGCACCAGTCGATCTAGACCTGCTTAGCTTTTCTCTTGTGTCCTTGAGCAAGACACTTTACTCTGCCTGGCTGCCTGCCCCAGTCCTACTAGACCTGCTCAGCTTTTCTGTTGTGTCCTTGAGCAAGACACTTTACTATGCCGGGCTGCCTGCTCCAGTCCATATAGACCTGCTCAGCTTTACTGTTGTGTCCTTGAGCAAGACGCTTTACTCTGCCTGGCTGCCTGCTCCAGTCCATCTAGACCTGTTCAGCTGTTCTGGTGTGTCCTTGAGCAAGACACTTTACTCTGCCAGGCTGCCTGCTCTAGTCCATCTAGACCAGCTCAGCTTTTCTGTTGTGTCCTTAGCCAAGAGACTTTACTCTGCCAGGCTGCCTGCTCCAGTCCATATATACCTGCTCAGCTTTACTATTGTGTCCTTGAGCACGATACTTTACTCTGCCTGGCTGCCTGCTCCAGTCCATCTAGACCAGCTCAGCTTGTCTGTTGTGTCCCTAGCCAAGACACTTTACTCTGCCAGGCTGCCTGCTCCAGTCCATCTGGACCTGCTCAGCTTTACTATTGTGTCCTTGAGCAAGATACTTCACTCTGCCTGGCTGCCTGCTCCAGTCCATCTAGACCTGCTCAGCTTTACTATTGTGTCCTTGAGCAAGATACTTTACTCTGCCAGGCTGCCTGCTCCAGTCCATATAGACCTGCTCAGCTTAACTATTGTGTCCTTGAGCAAGACACTTTACTCTGCCGGGCTGCCTGTTCCAGTTCATCTAGACCTGCTCAGCTTTTCTGTTGTGTCCTCGAGCAACACACTTTACTCTGCCGGGCTGCCTGCTCCAGTCCATCTAGACCTGCTCAGCTTTACTGTTGTGTCCTTGATCAAGACAACGTCACTCTGCCTGGCTGCCTGCTCCAGTCCATGTTGCTCTGGTCATCTTATTCTGTTGTGTCCTTGAGCAAGACACTTTACTCTGGTGGGATGCCTGCTCCAGTCCATCTAGAACTGCTCAGCTTTACTGTTCAGTCATTTAGCAAGACACTACTCTGCTTGCTCCAGTCCACCCAGCTGAAAATAGGAACTAGCTTTTGCTAGGGGTTATCCAGCAATGGACTGACATACAATTCATGGGGAGTTTCAAACTCTCACCTGCTTTATGTCAAGGAAGCCGGATACTGCCCTCATGAGCCAAATGTATATTGGGAGGAGGACCAACTATTTTGATATAGAATATATATATGTTCTTCATCTCTGTGAACATGCTGATAACGATATCATTTCAATACCAATAATGCATGTTCTTCAATATTCATAGTTGATGAAGTGACAGTCAAAATTGAGCAAAGAGAACCTAATGGAGATTCTGGCTGCTGCAAAGCTGAACAGAGGGATAGTCCTGGTAAGTAGAGCTCAAAATGAAATTTGAATTGGTTCTGAAATCCACTGAGCAAAACTATACCATAAGGAGGTCTGCCGACCAGTAAGGATAGTAAGAAAAATCAGCATAAGTAAGGATTTTTGTCTTACGCCTGTTTCAATTGATTTAACACTTACAGGGGTTCCACTTTCATCCGAACTGTACTAGCTCAATTCGGAACACCTACAAATTAACAATCTATACTCAGTTGGTAAACCCTCTTTACAGAACCCCTTGGCTCAGCAGTGCAGCCACATTGCATAAGTAATGAGTTAACCAGAAGGTAAGTGAACTTCTGACTAAGTTAAACCCACTGGGGTTGAGTGGGGCTACTTACAAAGAAGTGACACTTGCCTTTTGGTACCCACCCTCCTCTTTGACAAGGGATTATTCCCAGTGTTATTGAATGTTGGTGTTGGTGTTATTCTCCACTAATACCTATATAAAATGATTTGGTATTCAAACTCTTCATCACAAACAGATATCGAGGAAGATTCCCTTGATGAAATTTTGCATTGTTCAGTCCGATCCTTCAGGCTGTACTTGCTTGCATGTAATAATATTCTACTGCACAGTGCCTGCACTGCCCTGTACATTAGTTATGAGGGTCGGCACTTCAACACTGACATTACTGGCGAAATCCAAACACAAATATCGACACCCAGGTGTTCAAATTCTCAAAGGTTTTAGAGAGATCATTCTTTAATGCTCTTGTCAAAAGTAATTATTTTGGGTGCAACATACAGATTTTTAGCTTATATGCGGGAAGAGCTTTGTGATTGTGCTCTATTTATCACTCTATCTACCTGTCTATCTTACGGTCTGTCTGTCTGTTTGACCATAGAGCGTGATTCGAACCTACACCTGTAACATTTGGTCAACATTTTGGAATAGGTCAAATACTTGAGATTCATGCTCACTATTGTAGTAAAGGCTCTATATTATGTAAATATAACAAAAGAATTGATTTATTATTTGTACAGCAAACCTACAGCTTCAAAATGGCGTTTATTAGTTCAAACGTGAGGGGACAGACAGCAAGAGGGTCCTAATTGTTAATTTTAATTTGTTGCACAGACGTGGCATTCTTCTCATCATACAAAATGAAACGATAGAATGCCAATTAATTTTGTCACATTTTGTCCGTCCCTCTCACAGAAAAAGGTCTGTCCCTCACGCATATTTGATGACCTCACCTGATTTACAATGTGATTAAGTTCTTGTTTATTGTTAATATATTTGAGAGTTGATATTCCTGTTTGATAATTGTTCAAATATATTAGGAAATATTCTTAGGTTTCAATAAAATTTTACAATTTGTACAACAATGTAAAGATTGTCATTTGTATTGATGTCCATCCCTCACACACTGAAAACAGCTCTAACTAATGCAGATGCAATATTTTTTTTGTCTATGGTGAATTTTCCACAGTATGTGGTAACTGAAAATATCAATTTAGGTAAAAACTATCATACCAGTATATTTCTGCAAAGCAATAAAGGACTGATGTCCGTCCCTCACGTGAGGGATGGAATTGGATTGCGCTCTATACTGGTTACAGTGTGTGTTAGAGTAGGGTAAGTTAACTTTCACTTGGATCAGACTCAGTGGTTAAAGGCTTTTGTCTCATCTAGAAAATGCCAGAAATCATCAGTACTAGTCATATAAATCATTTTGTGTATAGACATTGACCAATATCTTGTAGGTGGGTGAAATGGTTCTGAATAACCCGAGACCGTAAAATATCACAGTTGGTGGCAAATATATGAAGACCAAAGATATGACAAAAAGTCAAAAAGAAGTGGGATCGTAATAAAACGATACAAAGATCCTCTTTGAGGAGACTGTTAGAAAGGGCATCCATGTCATAATAATAGTTTTTTGCTTCAATATTCTTTACATTTCTTGTACCCACATTTGTGTGGAAAATTGACGTTAAATTGGATAATCATCATCATCAATCAATGCTGCAAATGCAAAAGTAAATTAAACTCAGAAAACAACAAAACTACTTCGCCAAGCTTTCGTACCCTCATGGATCCTTTATCAAGGCAATCAAAATACACAATAAAAAAAGAGGCAGTAGACCACACCAAGTAGAGAATGAAAAACCCAAAACAATTAATTGGGATGAATATTGAGCGCGAGAGAGCAGTCAGTTCGGAGGGTGTCAATCCAAAAATGTTCCTCGTGTTGGCGTCAGAACTTAGACCGATCCCCCATATGGTCAATGACAACAAGTTCGAGGTCCCTGATAGAATGACCCTCAGAGAAAAAATGAACCGCTACAGGTTTGTCACAATGACTACGAAAGTGTTTAATGGTACAACGGTGGTTATTCATTCTCTGCCTGGTGTTGTTACCAGTCTCACCCACATATTGTAAACCGCATTTAAAACACTCAATCAAATAATTGGCATTAACAGACCTGCAACTGGTAGCCTGGCAGATCTCTCAGGTTTCCCAGTAACCTTGCTAATGAAAGTACGTATAACTTCAACGTGACTACATGTTTTGCATGTCCTATTGCTACATTTAACACAACCAATAATTTCCTGACTGGTACCAGTATTAGAAGACTCATGACCCTGATTGATCTCAGCATTAACTAAAATATCTTTTATACTGCGTGGGCGTTTAAAGGATAACATGGGAGGGAGGGTCTGGAATTTTTTTTTGAGTCTGCCATGGGACTCGATTATCGGCCAATGCTTCTGAATAATTTTCTGTAGGGGAGGCAAATTTGGGTGGTACTTAGTAACAAGGGGAACCCTGATAGAATTCTCCTCACTAGAGTATTTCATGGCATTCGATTTGGCAAGCCGGCAGCTTTTTCAATGCCTTGTTGTACCTTGTCAGAACTGTACCCTCTTTTAGCGAAATGGTTCGCCAACTGATCCCAACTCATCTTGAAGGAGTTGTCGTTAGAACAAATTCTACGGAGACGTAAGGCCTGGCTATAAGGAATATTTCTAGTGCAGTACTTCGGGTGACAACTCCTAGGGTGTAAATACATATATGGGAATCAGTGGGTTTGGTAAATAAATCAGTGACATTCTATGATTATTGGTAAATTTGACCTTTACATCTAGGAAATTAATTTCCTTCTGAGAGATTTCGCTGGTGAACTTAATATGAGGATGCATATGATTAGCATGATCAATAGACTTATCAAGTTCTGCACGAGTATGTGTCCAAATCAAACACATATCTTCAATGTACCAATACCACACTAAGGGACAACATTCAGCACTCCCTCAGAAGCTCCATCTCTAGCCAACCCATAAAAATAATAGCATATGAGGGTGCAAACTTCGTCCCGATAGCAGTGCCAGATGTTTGTCAAACAAATCATTGTTGAATGAAAACACATTGGAAGTGAGTGTCAGCTCAAGCATCTGAATAAGACTCTTGGTGGAAGGAGACTTAGTGGTGCGGCTGTCAAGAGCCTCGGCACAAGCCCGAATGCCCACCTTGTGTAAAATGGAAGTATAATAAAGTGCTGTAACGTCAATGATCACCAGAAAACTGAGAAGGAACATCCCCAATGGAATCTAATTTGTTAAAAGCTACTGTAGTGTCTTTGATATACAAAGGCAAACCCTGGCCAATTGGTTGCAGGAAATAATCCAAATAAATGGACAAGTTCTCTGTAGGATGGTTACAACACGACACTTTGGGGCGCTCAGGGATACCCTGCTTATGTAGTTTAGGTGAGATATAGAACATCGCTATCAATTTCATGTCCTTGAAGCAGGTCAGTAGCGAAGGCGCTAATTTTCTCAACAATTGCAGGTGTAGGATCACCATAAAGTTTTTGATAGAGAGTAGTGTCTGCTAGCTGACCATTACATTCATCAATATTAGTCAGACTTGTCCATAACATCAACTGCGGACCAAATGCGGGTTTATTAATGTTGTCATCCCTTTGTTTTAAAGATTATAAAACAATATGTTCAACAAGTTTCAGGTTAGAGCGAGGATCTACAGGGGGCCATAGGCCATCATTACTTCATTAACTGCTTTAATAAAAGATTCCAACACGGGATCACAGGTCTTAGGTTGCAAGTCCGATTTGGTAGTACATAAGAAAAGGCAGAGGTCTATTGGTATCCAAATCCCAGACCTCGCTGTCTGACAAATCGATGTCTTGAAAAGTGATGATGCAAACGCAGTTTACGATAGAAAGCTTCTTTAGTCCTCAAGAAGAGTAGTACTGTATTTTCAACACGTTCTGGCTGAGAACAAAAGGATAAACCTTTTGACAATACACTGACCTCGGCCAATGAAAAGGTTGTACTTGAAAGATTGACAACACTCTTTTCAACATGTTCAGTGAATCTATGATTGCACTTACGTTTACCCTGTGCATGTGACTGACAGTGAACCAAGTTACATCCTACACCATGATTATTCTCTCTCTGCCTCATATGTCCCTCGCAAACAAGGGGTGAGGATGATTACACTGAACCAAATGAAGCTTCACTTACAATTGCCCTCCACCTCTCTCTATCCCTCGTAAGGTTCCTCCAATCCCCTCCCTCCCTCCCCACCCCCGTGCTCCGGAAATCCCTAACAACACAGTCCTTCCATCTGAGAGAAGGTCTTCCCCTTTTTCTCGTGCCCTCGTCCACATAATTGTCGATAAATAAACTGGTCACTTCTACGTTTCTACAGGCTACACCTGTCCTTCTCAAGAGGTTTAAAACTACTGAACTTAAAATAATGGCACACATGAAATTCTACAAAGGTTAAGTACCATAACCAAGGAAATCCTGTATACAATGACTGGCCAAGCTTATCGATGCTTCACTAACTTATTCACATTGATGTCGTTAGGGTTGAACTTGTTGAGTTGGTGTATCCAATATAATTCCCTTTGTTGTCGCTGAATTGTGTCTAACTTAGCGAGATTTACAATGCTGATAAGTTCAAATCATTTACAATTTCTGTTAAAGTGTTTACCTAGTGGGGTGTTACCTTTCTTGAACTCTTGCCTATGCCCCCCGTGTCGTTGTCTTAGTCCCCCCTGTTGCCCCCACATATTGTTTTCACAGTTTTGGCAATTAAATAAATAAATGACAGATTTAGTTGTGCACGTACTAGAGTTAGATATATATTCCGTATGAATTACCCGGATATTAAAGCTTGTGGTCTCTTTAAGTGCATAACAAATAACACAATTATGTGTGTGCATTTTATAACACTCTTTGTTAGTAGAGGGGTTGGCTGCTTGTTGGACTTTGACTTGTACTAATAATTTACGTTTTACTAATAATTTACGTAAATTGGGCGGCTTGCGAAAGATGACCTTAGGGGGACCTGACTTGAATGCATTATGCATAGTTTCAGAAAGTTGTAAAATGTGAAAATGTTGCCTAATAATCTGATTAAGGGGTGGGAGGCGGGCGTTCATAGTAACTACTAAAGGTGCTTTGATATTACTAGAAGGACGCCCAGTAGCATAGCTGCCACTAAGAATACTCTGTCTCGAAAGCTCTTTATTAGTAGAGGGGTTGGTCGCTTCTTGGGTTTTGACTTGTACTAATAATTTATGTAAATTGGGCGGCTTGCGAAAGATGGCCTTAGGGGGACCTCACCTAAATGCATTACGCATTGTTTCAGAAATGGTAAAATATGAAAATGTTGCCCAATAATCTTTTCAAGGGGTGGGAGGCGGTCTCTAGTAACTACTAAAGGTGCTTTGATATATCTATATAGTACCCCCAGTAGCATAGCTGCCACTAAGAATACTCTTGTCTCGATAGCTCATATGCTTTTCTTGTTTTGTCACAAACCACTGTTTTTGGGTAACCTCTTGTGTCTAGATTATTTTTTAAATTCTCAAAACATTGCATAAGTAATTTGAGTTTACCAGAAGGTAAGTGAATTTCTGACTAAGTTAAACCCACTGGTGTTAGAGAGGCTACTTACGAGAAGCGACACCCACCTTTTAATACCTGCCCCGCACTTTGACTGGGGTTCTTGGGCGTTTTGATGGATGTTATATGAAAATGTTGTTTGACAATCTGATTAAGGGGTGGAGGCGGGGGTTTCTAGTAACTACTAAAGGTGCTTTGATATCACTAGGACGCCCAGTAGCATAGCTGCCACTAAGGATACTCTGTCTGGAAAGCTCATATGCTTTCCTTGTTTTGTCACAAACCAGTGTTTTTGAGTAACCAGATTGTTTTCTAAATTCTCAAAACAGTTTCCTTTGTTTTTACCTTGGAGCAGATTCCTTTGAACGTAAAGGCTTGACTGTATGTACCCTATATTTTCTAGAACACTTTTATTACAGAAAATGTAAGCAATGCACTCCAATGCTTCCATGCAGAGGTAGGAGCTACTTTTCTGTGGAATGGCACGCATGTACCTCTATAGATGATCAGCCCTCTGCTGTAGATAAACGCCAGTGCGACAACCGCTGGCATTATTGTTGTTCAGATAAATGATTGCCATATTTTCTGCTCAACATAGTGTCTTGCTGTGTTTTGTTCATTCCAACTGAATAAATGTTTTCACTGGTATAAACCGAGAAGCCCTATAGCCTGGTTCTCTCCCGCCCATACACAGTTATGAGGCTCAGAACATGTTAAATAGATTGGGGACAAGTTACTGACAATCATTTCAGACCAGCAATGAATAATTGTTGGTGGGCCAAGTAAAAGTCAACATAGCCTGTAATTCACAGTGAACACATGTATGACAAAGATTTACACTGCAAATGGGTGAGGGGACTGGTTTGCTTCTGCCTGGTGGCTTGGGTGGGGCGAGTGATCTCCACGGGGTTAGCCTAGAGTTCCCTTCTTTTCTGCCCCTGCTGGAGGGGGAAAGGGTAACTCCTCCCCCCCTCCGACCCCGGGCAGGGAGAAGCACTGGCAACGACTGGCTAGTCCTGGCGGGCTCGCTGTGTCAGTCGCAAGCAAGGACCCGGGAGGTGGTATCTTCCTCCAGTTGATTGGCTGGAGAGTCAACGACGGGAAGTCTCTTCTCATCCCTACTCAGTCGCTGGTTTACCTTTGCCGCCTCCGCATGCGCCCACTTCAGTTTCACCTTCTCAGCTGGTTAGGGCCCGCGACAAGAGACTTGTCTTGCGTAGTCCCTCTGACAGACGCTGTTCGCCCCACTTATAGTGGTGGCAAACAAGTGCGAACCTGTCGGAGGGGATGGTCTTCGGGCGGTTTCGCCCTCCCATCTCGGTACCCTATAACGCGTTGCTGTTGGGATGGGGGGTCCTTCTGCCAGGACAGAGTCCTGTCCGGTTCTTGCCAGCGAGGAAGTACGCCAGCACTTCACTGTGCTGGATCTGACAGCGGTGCGGAGTCCGTCGGTCACCTGACAGACCTTGCGAGGGGCAAGGTTATCACTGTTTTCCGTCAGCACTAGGGCTGTTACCTACATCAAATGGCAGAGGGCGATCCCCAGCCTGTGTCGTGTAGTCTAGGTTATCTGGATGTTGCACAATTGCAACAACATCCACCCCCCCATCGCGGGGAGGGAGAACCTGTTAGCCGATGCGCTGTCCAGGAGTCAAGTAAGTCAAGTGAGTCCTGGCTTTTCCGGAACATCCACAGGCCCTTAGGGGATTGGTTCGCAATGGTGGGGAATGCGTAGCTTCCAACTTCTGCTCGAGGTCCACCCTCAAGCATGGGAGTCGGATGCCCTGTCCCTCTCCTGGGACGGGCTCGACGCTACGCCTTTCCCCGTTCAGCCTGATCCACCAGGTCTTGTAATCATCCACCCTTGGTCCCGTCAACCTTGGTTCCCCCTCCTTGTCAGCTTGGTTGTGGCCCCCCCTTCCTGTTCCCTCCCTGCTAAGTTTCGGTCCGGGTCCTCAGGACCGGGGGCAGGTCCATCACCTCCGCGTTCAGGATCTCCATCTCTCTGCATGGCGTCTATCAGGAATTCCCTTGTTACACAGGTAATTCCCGAGGACGTTGCCATCCTGGCAGCCAAGTCACAGAGACCGTCCAGTGTTAGAACTTACGATTCCAGAAATGCAAGATTCTATAGGTGGTGGCAGCGAGAGAGAGTTACTCCGAGTAACGCCTCTCTAGACAAGGTTTCCAAGTTCTTTAGGCACTTGTTTGACAAGGGCTAACAAGTCAGTGCCATAAAGATCTACCGGTCGGCCATTGGCACAATCCATCAAGGTTTTCCCGATGGTTCAAACATTGGCAACAGTCCGATCCTAGCTCAGCATGGGTAATGCCCATCCCATTGTTCGTCCACTAGCTCCCTCGTGGTCCATCAATGAGGTGTTAAACGCCCTGCGGGATCGCCTAACGAGCCATTACATAGGGCGTCTCTCCCTCTCTTGGCTCACAAGACTCTATTTTTGGTAGCAGCAGCCACGGCCAGGTGGAGAAGCTGTCCTCAGGCTATCTCCGCCAGGCTGGGACACATTAGGTTGAGTTTCACCGGTGCGTCTGATACCCATCCCCGCTTTTCTGCCCGAAAATCAGACCTTGGAGTTATTCCGGGGGATATCTTTATCCCTGAGATTGGAACTCTCTCCCCTGAAATGGTATTTGAACAGGACTAAGGACTTTCGTTCCACTACTAGCATGTTCATCCCCCCTGGAGGTCAGCATACTGTGGCCTCTAAGGATAGCATTTCTCGGTGGTTGGCCGAAGTCATTCCCCCGCACGCGTAGGGCCTGGCTAGAGTGCATGAGATTTGAGGGGTCGCGGCTTCAAGGGCCCTGTTCGCAGGCATCCCGGTTCCCAAGGCGGCCGCTCGGAAAATTCCTTCTACCTTCGTGGCCTGCAATGTCTCGGAATCACTTGCCGCAGAGGGGGCATTTGGTTGTGCGGTTCTAGCACTTCCTGCCCAGGGTTTGCACCCACCAAACCGGTAGTCCTTACCGGTTTTCTGGGGTGCTAGTCTATGCAATTTAGAAGTAACATGGTCGGTAAGTAATGTTAGGCGAAGTGGATTCCCCAAAACTACGATACTTACTGCCATGTGACTCCCACCATCCCACCCCCTTTGCAAAGGTGGGCTCATGAATGAAAACTTCACTGCAATCACAGAGTAAAAAGTTATGGTGACGTAGGCTACTTGGTATATATGCAAGGTTCATGGTTCATTTCTTCAAACACTCTCATGATCAACTGACTAGGGCGCCTTGTTACAGTATTTACATAGGCCCAGCACGATTTACTGCAGATCAGTGTTTTGACCGAGTATTGTTTGTAAACTATATCCATGTGCAGTCAATCGCTAAGGCTCTGTACTGAAAATGTACTGTGAACTGTCTGTCACTTTGTGATATATTCATTTCCATTGAATATTAGTGTAAATTCGAGATGGATAAAAATTGAGGTAACACAAAGACAACTAGTGCATTAATGTGTTTGACTTCTGAGCAAAAATGATGACTAATTCTGATGAATTCATCCATTCATACATAAAGGAACGAAAAGGTGGACAGAGTCCAGATCCCAAAATCATGATAGTCGCGACTCACCTAATCAACCATGTAGGTTTACAAGCTGAATTGCAAAGTCATAGGATAAATGATACAATTTATGGAAGGAACCAAGAAGGCATTTCGCAAAATTTTGCCTAAAATTAACATCTCAAATGTGGAAATGTTCTTCCCCCAGTGATCGCCAAGTGATCACGCACGTATTTCACATGATTGCCTCCCCTACTGCTATATAGCCTACTGTGGAGAACTCTGCTAGGATGTGTTGAAAAGCCTGACTTTAGTACAAATTGGGATTGTTGGGCATCTCCAAAGGTGGTCTAATTTAAAAAAAATGTCCAAGCAAGAGCTTTCTGTCACTTCAGGCTACTTGCACTAGATGCCATCAGGCTGAGAGTTTCACTCACGTTCGTCAGATGGCGACATAAAATGGCAGTACTGGGAGCAGGATAGGTTAGTAATAGTTTTTCGCTTGCCTTGTTACTCTCTGAACAATATTTCAGAAGAGAAGGTGAGTAGAGTCTTCGCCAGTATTCGTGCATAATCATATTGCATGAGGGTTTTCTATGTGGGTCTTAATTGGCTTCCTGAACCCGTAGAATTCTAAACTCAGAAAGGTGATCATTGGGAGTACTCAGGGCTTGAGATAAGTGGGAGTCCAGGGGCTATTAGCCCCCAGAAACCCCTAAATAGCCCCTGGCTCTTGATAAATCATGTGAACCAGGGGCTACTTTTGAGAAAAAATAGCCCCTGGGTTCTGACTTTCTTATCTAACTCCTGGTACTGGTATTGGTCGATCGAAAATTCATTAGCCCCTGGGTCATGCAAAAAAGCTTATGGTTCTTGATAAATCCTGCAAACCAGGTGCTACTTTTAAAATAAAATAGCCCCTGGGTTTGACTTTCTCATCTTGGAACTGAATTTTATCAATGTGTTTGGGGAAGAAAAGGGATATTTGCTGTATTTTCAATGTTTTATTGTTTTAATATCATTGGAAATGAAGAATGTTCTTCCATGTAATTTTTTTGACAGATCAAGATGCAACAATAAGAATTGCACCAAGTATTAAAGTATGTGTTGAAGCTGGTGTAAAGACAGAAGAACATGAACACTATGCTGTTGTGTTAAGAGGTGAGATATTTAATATCCCAGGATGGGTAATTCCTAATTTGTGAACGTGCCTCTGATCTGTTCACATGGAGAGACTTGTGACATCTGGTTTTGTGACGTCATAAGTATCTACTTATTCCTCCAAATTATTCACCCCCACTTGGGATGAATATCAACCTATTGTTCGTAATAAACGCCCCTACCCTAAACTCCCTGCCCCCCCTCACACTCTTCCAAATTATACCATGAAATAAAATGAAGTTTTCATACTTCTAAATCTATGTAAATTCCAAATCAGTGCAAACAATAGTGCTTTGAATAGAGCTTTGTGCTGTTTCATGATCACATCGCTGTACAAACAGGATCCGGATAACAATAATAATAGTAACTGTGATTCAATTTCAGTGTCCAAAATTATTTATATTGAAACACAAACGTAATACAGTAGAATGAATATCACATTGCCAAGTTGCTGGGGGTTTAGAGGTGCTGCCGTGCAAACTAACATTTACGGCATCGAGAGGACCGTCTCAAGAAGCTATTATAAGGTGAGTACAATTTGCCCCTAATGAACCCCCCCCCTTTTGGAACATTTCATGCCCCCGGGGCGTTTAATACAATAAGCCTGATTTATTAATACGTTTTTACACTAGATTTAAAACACATTATGTTACGAGAACGCCTAATATTCGCAGGGAGTTCATTCCGAAGGGAAAGTGCAGCATTAATAAAAGCACAGTCACTGGTTTTGGTTCTACAAATAGGTGCACAGAGAAGGTTGTCACTTGATGAATGCAGGGTACCAAGAGGTTTATAGTTAACAACCATATTCCTTAAATAATCAGGAGCCAGACCATGGAGGGGCAATACGGTATGTAGTAGGCACCTGACTTCTAGTCCAATCAGAACTCACAAATCACCTTAATAATATCAGCATGTGAATGACTGAATGAAAAATAGCAGTTACATCACTGTCACGACATACATCAAATTTGTTGATGACAACACCAACAGTCATCGCTAAGCTAATACCTAGGAATATGACTCAGGCCGTATAGGAGGTGATAGCTACCCTAACTATGGGGTATACTTCATGTAGCCCACCTGATTCTAACATTGAGAACTCTAACAATGTAAACCCTAACTTTGTTTTGATATGTAAGTTATTCTCCTATTGTTGGGGTCTGAATTCACATTGTTAGTCAGTGGTGGATAGATTCAGGTAGGCTACATGAAGTATATTCCCTAACCATGGTTGGTAATGCTGTAAAACCGTTATTCTTGAAATAGTGCTGTCACTCTTCAAATCATTTGGATTAAAAAAAATATCACAAACAATTGAGAATAAATTTCCAAAACATCAATATCCGAACAGGTTGTAAAGAAAGTTTTGTACATTTGTGGCAAGGATTATACATTTTATATATCTAACTACAGTAAATGTATTACATTTGATTTGAACACTGATTTGAATTCTCACACACACCATAATGTCATCGTTTGATTCATGGATGAAACAGACAATATCGCTGCAATTATGCTGACCAGATTTGGATGATGTTTCCTTTCCTAGTTAAGATTGATACAGTTTGTTACAAGTAGGATAGACCATCAATATTTTACAGTCAAACCAGTAACGCAAGGCCTACAAATGTAATCACAATTATTTAGATAGGGTAACACATATTTGTTAGCAGTGCATGAGTGTTGGCTGTCATGCTGCTTATGATAGTAGTGACTTGATAGGTAGGCCTGATGATTTTATTTATATTTTGTAATTTTATTATTGGTAGTGTCTGGTCTTACTGTATGACATCATAGGTTGGTAATACAAATAAGACTAAGAAAGTTGTAAATGATATTATCAGGCAGGCTGGTCAGTTATTGGGAAATGTTTACCTACAGTGGATCAAGTCTATGATAGTCGGGTGCATGAGAAAATTAATTCAGTGTTTTAAGATTTCAGCCACCCCCTATATTACAAGATGAGCAATTCTATCATTCCATGTAGTGGTAGAATGAGACCACTGAGAGCACACCAATCGCGACCTTCATCTTTTTGGGGGCAAGCCGTTAGTATTTCCAACTCATCTTTTATTCATTAATCATCGTTCTTGCCAAATATTATTGCCATGCTTTGTCTGGCTTTTTTCTTGTACTGCAATGTTTGTGTACATGCTCTTTACATTAGGACGTCTTTTTATGTTTTAAGGGTTTTAGTTCCCAATATTGTCATTTAATGTTTTAGTGTTTTCATGTTTTATTGTTCTTATTGTCTTACCTATTTTTACCTGCAAGCATGGCAAGCCCGGTGAGGTAATTGGTCTGCTCTGGGAGTTGGGATACCCTGTATTCAACCCGTGAGTAGACTGCTCGCTGTTTGTCAGTCAGTTCTGTGGGGTTCATTTGTCGACTAGATCCATTTTGAGGGGACTGTTAGAAGGGCATCCATCAATTGCTTCAAAATTCTTGACATTTTCTTGTAAAGGCCCCCGTCATACCCACATTTGTGTGGAAAATTGATGTTAAATCGGATACTCAATCGATCAATCATGTAATTCCCCTTGTTGGATATTAATAAAGTTTACCCGTTTTGTTGATCTGGAAAAAGCCTTTGACCGAGTCCCAAGAGAAGATCCTTGGTGGTCAATGAGAACACTCGGAGTGGATGAATGGATGGTGAAGGTGCAGGCCATGCATGTATGAAGGAGCAACATTAAGAGAGAGAGCAACAACTATGTGTTATTACATAGTACAAACTTGTGTTATAGTGATCCTATTAATGTGGAGGTTGGAGTGTATCAAGAAGCTGTCTGAAGTCCTCTCCTGTTCATTATCGTCCTTGAATCAATGTCTCACAGTTTCTGTCAGGGCTGCCCATGGAACTTTTGTATGCCGATGGCCTTGTTATCTGTGCTGAGAGTATCGAGGAATTGGTGGAATGTTTTACAAGATGGAAAAATTAACTGGCAATGAAAGGTCTACGCATCAATATGAACAAAACTAAAGTGATGGTGTGAGGACATAACCTGAATCCTCTCCAAAATTCTGGATGCTATCCTTGTGGAGTCTGCATGGAGGGAGTTTGCAGAAATTCCATCTACTGCCAAGGGTGTCAATACTGTGTGCACAAAAGGTGCAGTGGTATCACTGGATGCTTTAAAGCTGATCCACACTACAGGTGCAGAATGTGCCAGGGTGGGGCTAGGCCCATAGCTGGCAGATCATTTGATATTGTCATCACAAACAATCAAGAACTTGAGGTAGTAGACTTGTTCTGCTATCTTAGTGATATGATCAGTGCTGGTGTCAGTTGTGAGCTGGCTATGATCACTCGCGCTCGAACTGCTTGAGGCAAATTTAAAGAATTGCACTCCCTGTGACCTGTTGGAGCCTTTCACTGAAGGCGTGGGGTCTTGAACTTGATCTTGATCCAGTACGTGGCGACAGACTAAAGTCCATTATGGCCACGGGAGAGAAAGGAGTGGTCAAAAACTAACTTTGCTGCATATTGAGGTCCCTTGTCCTGATGTATTTAATAACCACATTCCTATAACTTGCCATACTATCCAGCTTTATAATTTACCTTCCATGTACACAAATTTTGCGTCCTCCGAAATGAGGGTTTTCAAAACCTCACTGAAAGAAATAGCCACCACCTACAGCCCTGGGAATGGTCTTATTTGAACACATAGGGCTTTCATATGACATTTTTGTAGGGGTGTCACTGTGGAGGAACATCAGGTGACATTGGCTTGAAATTTGGGTGACCTTTGCGTGACCTCGGAATTTTGGCAAAATCGGGCCCTTCTCCTTCTTAATCCGATTTAACGCCAGTTTTCCACTTCTAGTGGGTTAGACAGTTCATGGCTGCATGAACAGAGCTGCGCTAATCATCTCGATCAGTTGGTGAGGTGTCCGAGAGATTCCATTTCACCAAGTCGTCATTGATGCAATCCCGCCACAGTGAGCTCAGCTATCCATCCAGTCCAGCTGTCACACCGTTCAACATGGCCATATTATCTCAGCCTCATACTGCTAAGCCATGTCTCCAAATTTGGGATGTCAACACTTTGGCAGAGGGCATTCAGTCCAGTTCTTTTGTCTGCTCTAACACCACACAGCCATCTCAACATTCCCCGCTCATTCCGCTGCAGTCTGGCAAGATCCTCTCTGCTGACCGGCCAGCATTCACCTCCATAGCAAAGTGAGCTGCAAACGTACATCTGGTACAGGTTTCACCGTGTCTTCAATGAAAGGCTCCAGGTCATGAGGGGGAGCAGTTCTTTAAATTTGCCCCAGGCAGTTCGAGTGCGGGTAACCGAGCCAGCTCACATCCGCCGTCAGCACTGATCATGTCGACCAGATAGCAGAAAGAATCTACTACCTTGAAGTTTTAATTGTTGATGGTGATGTTATCAAAAGGCCTCCCAGTTAAGGGCCAAGCCAAGCCCTGGCATCTTCTTCACCTGTAGTCGGTGGTGATACCACTGCACTTTTTGTGCACCCAGTGTTTACATCCATGGCAGTAGATGGAATTTCTGCCAACACCCTTTCT
>JAODUJ010003239.1:0-12889 GCA_027564615.1 Psolus chitonoides | reverse complement strand
GGGGGGGGGGGGGTGGTGTCGGGGGTCACCCCCAACTTTTATGTGGACCTCCCCAACTTCTGAAAGACCTTACATATGTTTGTGCGTGTGCGATGTATCGCAGCGGTTCTATTGATTGCTATTAGCTGCTGGGACCCTCCCAACTTTCAACACGTGGTTGCGCCCTTGTCATGCGATAGAGAGTATGATGCATAAAGGCAGAAATTTCGTTTGTAGTGGAAAGTGGGGATTGGAGGAAAAGTGGGGTTTGGAGGAAATGGGTGTTGAAGGGATGAAGCATTTCATGTGAGAAGTTCCTATAGTTGTATATTGACCCCCTTAAAGACATGGTAAAATTAGGTTAATACCAACCTGTTTGGTGTACTGGTGATGGTAGCAAAGCAGAGCTTACAGCCAGTGAGATTCCTCAGGGCAAATGGTACAAATGGTGACCTCCTCTTGGTTGAACTAATAATAAGATAACAAAGAGTCAATATATAATGGTTGGTGTACTAGTATGTAATGTAGTGGTATATCGAATTGTTGCCAGAATATTATGCAGAGGAAGGAAATACAACATTTCCTGAGGTTTTTGGAAAGTATTGTTTTCATTAGAGGAAAGAAGATTCTTGCTATTCCATCAACTGTTTATTATTGGAATTACATAAATATTATGTTTCACAATTTCAGTCCGTCCACCAGTCATTTGAACTTTGTCATGGGTTCTGGTTGAAGAATTGTCCATATTTCTATTGCCGTCAGACTAGTTACACCAATCCTATACTCGGAGCAATATAGGTTGTACATATAATAGCGCTATAGCACTATGATGCTACATCACTACACAGTACCATATCCCTCCACGAACCCTTCACAAGATTACACTGATTTGAACCAAAGTCTGTTACAGACAATTTTCTTCCAGAGGAATTCAGACCTGCCAAGTCTGACGTTTTTTCCCTCTGCAGTCTCAATAAATGATACCAACTCGATACGATCTTCCCGGTCTCACAAAAATCCCCTAAATTCACAGAATCAAGATTGAATGATAAATGATAGCAAACACACATAACAGTGACTTGTTTCAGGCAACGGAAATCTGCACAGCACCATGCACTCAGAACCGAACATAAAATGAAGTATTGTTGATACACATAGATGTTTAGCTACAACCAGATATCAACATGTGTGATACCAGTATGCATTCAAAGTCCATGAGAGAGAGAGCATGTGACACACTGAGCCGGTTGACTACCGATTTATCATGTATCATTGGCCTTGGGAGGTGGGCTGTGTCCATCTGCTCATGGACTCAAGAAATCATGAGAGAGAGCATGTGACACACTGAGCCGGTTGACTACCGATTTGTCATGTATCATTGGCCTTGGGAGGTGGGCTGTGTCCATCTGCTCATGGACTCAAGAAATTTGAACAAACCAATTTGACAGCTCAGGTTATTATACACAAGATATATATGGAGCTCGTTGAATTTTACACACAATGTTTTAGTTTTAGATGCAATGTAAACTTAGTATGAATGTTTTCTCATTTCAAATATAACACTTTGAACTGAGCTGAAACTGTAAGTTCATGGTTGGTTTTATGTCTCTCTCACATTGTTTTGTTCACTCAATAATAAGATACAGACTAGGTTCAAACACATTTCAAACACAGTTAATTTCAGGTTTTCTCCCACCATTATGAATAAAATGCGACAGCTTATTCAGTTCAACTTCTGTGTAACATAAGCGAATTACTCTGTTTTGCACTATTCATTCTTGGCTAACTTGTACACCCTACATCGCATCATGTTATTTCAAATGGTAGTATCAGAAAGAGAAAATCTTTAGCTTTATTTCAATAGAAGATTCAATCTGATTATACATTTCTTACCTACATCAAATTACGGTGAATCAAATCGATCCTCATAAAATCAGGCTTGTTCGCCTAAATCCTCCATAAAGCTCATACACATGATGCAGGTAGTGCACTACCATTAGTTTGATATTCATCCATGTAAAGTGTTCCTTCTCAACAAGTAGTCCCTAAAAATTGTTTGCCCATTTTGAGTTGCTTTCCCAACCTCAGTTGGTTTAAATTTTGTCTCCAAGTGTAACAGTATATTTGAGAGTACAAATTGTGTGAGCTTGAGGATAATACGACATCATTTTGACAATTTTAAAATTTAACTTTTGGAAATGGGCCAATTTGGATTCCCACAGCAGGCAGGTGCTGAAAATACACCAAATAACTTCACTTTCTCAGCTCAAGATGTCATTGTATGCAAATTTGTTAAGAACCATGATGGGCCAGCTTGGCAGCTTCAATGTGAAGAATGGCATATGATTGGCAAAAATGTGTGCTGCTAGGCTCAGCAGGCTCTCAAATGATGTTGGTTAGGTGTGTGAGTCAATGGGAGAATTATTGGTGATGTGCTACTCTGAGAAATTCTTCCCAATAAAATAATTTGACCTGTACCTGTCAGATGACCTTGATTCATAGTAGTCTTCTTTCCAGCTGTTTTTTGTATTGGTGTACAAGTCGAGGAGCTCCCTTGTGATGTTAATATCCAATCGGTCATCAACTATTGACAAAAAAATCACAATTACATAATATCTTAAATGAAATGTGGTACATGAGACATTCACAAATAATAGTTTTAAGGGGATTAAACTAGCAGTAGTAACAATTTCCTAATATTTAACCCAACTGACTCATTCCAATGTTTCTTATTTCCAATATTTCGCACAATGAACAATCACTCCCACATATTTCATTTTTTTCTTTTAAAGATAATACTCAATTTGGAGAAATACATGTATTTATAAATAGATTTGCTTTACATCAGTGAGGTTGGGAGGGGAGGGGATGTTGATTACCTGATTTTTTGTTAAGAACAAAAAATACACAGCAGGGAGGTAATGTGGCCCAACATTTTGGTATTGAAAATGAATGAGTCTCCTCCTGCTCTTGTTTCATATACTCGACCAATTTAGCCTGAACAATAACTTAGACAGACTGAGCCTGCACTGCACAGCCTTTGAATAGTGATAAGTCTTGAAAGAAGACAGCCGTGACAGGGTACTAATATACACTCACATAGTGTACAAAGCGTGCAAAACGTTGGAGGTAATTTTGTGAAATCATATTTAGGCAACATATTCTTGGAACAGATTCAGACAAATGTTAACATCCCAAACTGTGTAATTATATTTGATACACTAACTTTTTTTTACAGTATTTTTGCCTGGATTTTGATTGATATTTTCCTCCCCCTGCCTCATAATCCTATGCCCCAACCCTCATGGAACTTCTCAAATCTAACAATGACTACATGTTATCAGTGTTCTAATAGTTATATTAAAATGTCTGTGTACAAACCTTTAACCTGGATGAATAATTTCTCTGGAAACACCATTGTCTGATCTTGGTGCCACCACTGACCATGACACCTGAGGAATACAAAACACACAAAGACCATCAGGCAATAAAGATGGCTATTGAAGTCCATTCAATATTAGATAATGTGTTTCAAAGGCAAACAGGAGGGAAATGTGTTAAATCATTCACTAATGCGGTAGCACATCACACTTCTATGGTTTTGTGCAAACAAGTTCTGAACTGATTGAACAATAATGTCACACATTGTTATAGGAATTTGTCTACATCGCACAGGTAAAGGGTAGTGCTTGCAACATATATCTAATGGTCGTGAGTTCCAATTATCACCTGGGTTGTTATGTATCCACCCAGCTGACAATGGGTACTAGCTCTGGCTAGGGAATATACAGCGATGGACTGACATCCTATCCGGGAGGAGTTCCATACTCTCGTCTGCTTCACGTGAATGAAATCAGATATAAGCTTGAGCCCCTATGTGTGTCATATAGACCAAACCTACAAGAGCCCTATGTGTGTCATATAGACCAAACCTACAAGAGCCCTATGTGTGTCATATAGACCAAACCTACAAGAGCCCTATATGTGTCATATAGAACAAACCTACAAGAGCCCTATATGTGTCATATAGAACAAACCTACAAGAATGAACTAGCTAACCCAACTGTGTTTAATTATTGAACACTATGCCTAATGGTAATGTCTATGTGCACCACTGTTGATATAGGAGTAGTCCCAATGAATGCCTTGCACTCAAAATATAATCATCACTGTAACTGGTCCTCATGGTCAAAATCTGTGATTTGGCTGATATCCAACACTGATCAGTTACTTATAATCACACTTATGGGGTGAATATTACATAGTTACCATGAGAGGGGTGACAACATGTACTGAGCTTCTACATTGGCACTACAATTGAAGGGTGGACGTGAGTTGTCAAGTACCTCAATTGATCTCTTGGAGAATTGACTATCAATGCACTGGGCCAATGAGGCTGAAATGGGGAAACGCGTAAAAGAAAGTCATGCCAGTTGAAAGTAAAATCATCAATGAATAAGGCATTTGGGTCTGGTTTCTACGATACAAATGTATCAATTTGGTTGTTTAGCCTAGAAGCAAAAAGGTCTAATACCATGCAGCTGCCCCACAGGTTGCAAATTGCCTGAAAAACTTTTTTATTTAGCATCCACTGGGTGTTGTTTCAAAAGCTACGGGACAAGCTATCTGCTTGGATGTTAACTTTGCCCAGTATATTTGATGGTTCACTGAACTGTAATGCCCAAATCTAATTAATGACTGGTGACTTGTCTACTATACCAGTTGGCTTCATGGCACAATTGAATATCCTGCATATAAAGTTGGAAGACCATGATTCAATTCCCAGTGGATCCAAGTTAATTTCCACTGTATCCAGATTCCTAAACCCACTATAGCTGTCATCAAAAATGCCGGAAATCGTGTTCAGAGCACCATTCGAAAAAAAATCTGGGGGGGGCCTGTTGGGAGCTTTGTGACTTCGGCGCTCGCAATGTTGGACTTCGCCCTCCATCAGTGCGCCGGTACAAGACGGCAACCAGTGGAGTAAGAAATAATATGTTCTTACTTCCATGGTTCAATGAAGGGCTCCCACCCAGATATTGTCCTGTTATAGTAATCACTCGACAAGACCCCTGAAGCACGTCCTTCTATGTTTGGCAAGAGTTTCTGGTAGAAATCCAAATTCTGGAGTGAGAGCTCAATGAGGGGAACATCAGAATCACCACAGTCATCAATGAGACAGATGCTAAAAGAGGGTACTCGTATCTGGGGGAAAGATGACAGAAACAAATACTCATGGAATACTAACAGAACATGTGGGCCTCTGCTGCAAAGTAAAGACTATGTTAGTATTAAGTGTGAAGGTAGCCTGTTATATGGACTTGCTTTCTGGGTAAAACCAGCATCAATCATTATTTTATGACTAATTTCCTCCAGCTGCGTAGTTTTTACAACAATGAATATTGGAATTAAAAACATCATCTGAACCGACCGGCATTGTTCAGGGTCTGTTGTTATACAAGTAATACATGTACGTCGTACTATATGGCATTATGCAATCCCAGAATCCCTGTTCTGAAGCTCTGCCTAGAACCAATGAGATGGCATCAAATGAGGCAATTTCATTAAAAACTTTGGAAACATAATATTGTCTACAGGTCTACAGGGTATGTTTACAGATTATGACCTGCCTATAATGTTTTTCAATTGAAGGGGTAGGCCCATGGTATAGTGTAGCATGAGTCAGTAGCTAGCTCCCAAACCCACCTCTATTCCAGCTATTTCTCATTTCTTTTCATCAGAGTCATTCATTCATTCATTCATCAGAGTCATCTTTTTATTCATCTCTCTTGATGTTAGGGGTAGGCCAGACTTGCCAACTTTGAAAAACTCATTACAGTGTAGTGTGGGTCAGTAGCCAACTGACCAGACAAGCCCATGGCAGGTGTAGTGTGGGTCAGTAGCCAGCTACCTAGGGCAGGCCCCTGGCAGGTCTAGTGTGGGCCAGTAGCCAACTATCCAGGGCAGGCCCATGGCAGGGTGTAGTGTGGGCCAGTAGCTAACTATTCCGGGCAGGCCCATGGCAGGGTGTAGTGTGGGTCAGTAGCCAATTATCCAGGGCAGGCCCATGGCAGGGTGTAGTATGGGCCAGTAGCCAACTATCCAGGGCAGGCCCATGGCAGGGTGTAGTGGGTCAGTAGCCAACTACTTAGGACAGGCCCCTGGCAGGGTGTAGTGTGGGCCAGTAGCCAACTATCCAGGGCAGACCCATGGCAGGGTGTAGTGTAGGCCAGTAGCCAACTATCCAGGGCAGGCTCATGGCAGGGTGTACTGTGGGCCAGTAGTCAGCTTCAAAGGTCAGACCCCTAGCAGGCTGTAATGTGGGCCAGTAGCCAACTATCCAGGGCAGACACCTGGCAGGGTGTAGTGTGGGCCAGTAGCCAACTATCCATGGCAGGCCCATGGCAGGGTGTAGTTTGGGCCAGTAGTCAGCTACCCAGGTCAGACCCCTAGCAGGCTGTAATGTGGGCCAGTAGCAATCCAGTAACTATCCAGGGCAAACCCCTGGCAGTGTGTAGTGTGAGCCAAGCTACCCAGGGCAGACCCCTGGCAGGGTGTAGTGTGGGCCAGTAGCCAACTATCCAGGGCAGACTCCTGGCAGGGTGTAGTGTGGGCCAGGGCAGGGTTTAGTGTTGGCCTGTAGCCAGATACCCAGGGCAGGCCCCTGGCAGAGTTTAGTGTGGGTCAGTAGCCAGTTACCCAGGGCAGGACCCTGGCGGGTGTAGTGTGGGCCAGTAGCTGACTACCTAGGGCAGGCCCCTGACAAAGTGTAGTGTGGGCCAGTAGCCAGCTACCCAGGGCAAGGTTTAGTGTGGGTCAGTAGCCAGATACCCAGGGCAGGACCCTGTCAGAGTTTACTGTGGTTCAGTAGCCAGCTACCCAGGGCAGGGTGTAGTGTGGGCCAGTAGCTGACTACCCAGTTCAGGCCATTGGCAGGGTTTAGTGTGGGCCAGTAGCCAGATACCCAGGGCAAGACCCTGGCAGGGTGTAGTGTGGGCCAGTAGCTAGCTACCCAGAACAGGCCCCTGGCAGGGTGTAGTGTGGGCCAGTAGCCAGCTACCAATAGCAGGCCCCTGGCAGGGTTTAATGTGGGCCAGTAGCCAGCCACCCAGAGCAGGCCCTGGCAGGGTGTAGTGTGGGTCAGTAGCCAGCCACGCAGAGCAGGCCCCCGGCAGGGTTTAGTGTGGGCCAGTAGCCAGCTACCCAGGGCAGGCCTGGTGTAGTGTGGGTCAGTAGCCAGCTACCCAGAGCGGGCCCGACCGAGTTGGACATGGGTCAGTAGCCAGCTACCAAGAACGGGCCCCTGGCAGGGTTTAGTGTGGGCCAGTAGCCAGCTACCCAGGGCAGGCCCCTGACAGGGTTTAGTGTGGATCAGTAGCCAGCTACCCAGAGCAGGCCCGACCGGGATGGACATGGGTCAGTAGCCAGCTGGTCCAGTTGATAGTTACTAATCTTAGCTCTATCATCTCTCTTGATGGTAGAAGCAGGTCCATCATAGGGTGTAGCATGGGTCAGTAGCCAGCTACCTGCTTGGTCCAGGTGATAGTTATCAATCTTACCTCTATCCCAGCTATTTCTAGTTTCTTCTCATCAGAGTCCTCTCTCTTGATGGTAGGAGCAGGTCCATCATAGGGTGTTAGCATGGGTCAGTAGCCAGCTACCTGCTTGGTCCAGCTGATAGTTACTAATCTTAGCTCTATCCCAGCTATTTCTAGTTTCTTCTCATCAGTGTCATCTCTCTCGATGGTGGGAGCAGGTCCATCATAGGGTGTAGCATGGGTCAGTAGCCAGCTGATCCAGGTGATAGTTAGTAATCTTAGCTCTATCCCAGCTATTTCCAGTTTCTTCTCATCAGTGTCATCTCTCCCGATGGTGGGAGCAGGTCCATCATCGGGTGTAGCGTGGGCCAGTAGCCAGCTACTAGCTGCTTGATCCAGGTGATAGTTACTAATCTTAGCTCTATCCCAGCTATTTCTAGTTTCTTCTCATCAGAGTCCTCTCTCTTGATGGTAGGAGGTCCATCATAGGGTGTAGCATGGGTCAGTAGCCAGCTACCTGCTTGATCCAGGTGATAGTTACTAATCTTACCTCAATCCCAGCTATTTCTAGTTTCTACTCGTCAGAGTCCTCTCTCGATGGTAGGAGGTCCATCATAGGGTGTAGCGTGGGTCAGTAGCCAGCTACCTGCTTGGTCCAGGTGAAAGTTACTAATCTTACCTCTATCCCAGCTATTTCTAGTTTCTACTCGTCAGAGTCCTCTCTCGATGGTAGGAGGTCCATCATCGGGTGTAGCTTGGGTCAACAGCCAGCTACCTGCTTGGTCCAGGTGATAGTTATTATTCTTACCTCTATCCCAGCTATTTCTAGTTTCTTCTCATCAGAGTCATCTCTCTTGATGGTAGGAGCAGGTCCATCGTACGGAGTAGCATGGGTCAGTAGCCAGCTGCCTGCTTGGTCCAGTTGATAGTTACTCTTGACCAGAGCACGTTGACAGTCCTCTATCCTAAATCCAAGCTCCATCAGTGTTCTCACTGAGAATAAACCAAACAAGAGCACCAATGATGCAGAGGCTCATACCAAATACAGACCTACGTTTGCCATTACCATACGGTATGTGCAGAACATTAATCATGAACACTGGTTATTTCCTGGTTATGAAACATCAGGTTATGAAACATCAGGCCTGTCGGAACGAATTTGAAAGTTGTACAGCATTTGGGGGTCTGGAGCTGAAAAGTGGTACGGCATCCTGGGGTCCAGTATGGAAGCTGGGGGTCTTGGGCTGAAAGTGGCACTGCAGCTGCCGTACCTGCCGGAGCGGTTCTGACAGGCCTGTGAAACATTCATTATTATGGTGGACCTGCATACCGAATTGTTTGGTTGGCTTTTTTCAATCCTGATGTTTACAGAGTTTGTTGTAATTGAGCTTGGTTGACCTCAGATCATCTGACTTTTGGCATCTACCAAATACAATAGGCACTATAGTGAAGTTGCAGGACTATTCAGCACCATTATTTTTTCATAATTCCTGAAATTGCTATTTCTCAATTATAGCCCATGGCATTGGAGGTCACGGTAGGTGGAGGTTATTCCTCCAGCCTATAGTGTCAATGTTTGGATGCCTGGAGCAGTCGATGTAGTCTCAACTTGGCTGCAGGTAGGGCCATTTTAAATTGAGGGGTAATTTTACTGGGAGAAAGGACATGCCCCATGCATATGACTCACAGTGGGAGACATATAGTGCAGCTTATAGGCCTACACAGCTGCTGGACCATTGCATATTCTCAACACTCCAATTAATCTCTGTTCTGGTAGAGGAACTACTTCCTTTGATATCTTGAATGATAGGACTATATGCCCTATATAATGTCCTAACCTCTAGCCAAAAATATTGATAATCTCACTTCAACTTGAAAACAATAGTTTCGTTATAATGTCAGAACCTTCCACAAATGCTCCTTTGGGGTCATAGTGTTCCAGAATTCTCTGAAGTCTTATGCTCAGACAAATATTTTAGCAAAGACTTTTTCAGGTGAAGTGTCCTAAGTATGTCATCGAAATCAGCATTGGGGAAGAGCGTCCTACATCAGTAGGTAGGTAAAAACTTACAATCAGCTTGTAGTCAACCAATGGCAAATGGGTCAGATTTTGATGTGAAATGCAAAAATAACTTTCAAAATCTTTTGGATAACCTATTCTTTTTTTTACTTTCCCAAAGGTGAAACAAAATAAGATGAAGCTAATAGAAGTTATTTGTTTTGAAAGTATAAGAAATGTGTTTTTGAGGGCAGAATATCTCCCACTTTGGTCAACTTCGTTATGTGGCATGTATTTTAACTATGTAAGTCACCGTACAAACATGTTAACATGAGTGCACAGGCCTATGTTTATTATGGATGCCCTACAGCATGTTCCAGGATAAATGTAACTGCCCCCCCCCCCCCCCAACCAGAAAGCCAAAAGGCTCACTGATTCCTTTATTGTAACATGGCTGAAAGCCTGGTATAAAATCACTAGAAATAGTATTCTTTCCGAACATTCACACACACCAAGTTACAAACCTAGCTGATCTGACCAGGCATTTTAGTCTTTACACATGGTTTTCATTGTTTGACCTTTGCAGTCGTTGTCTTACCTCTGACTTCTCCGAACAATAGGGATCATGTACTCATTATGGGGAACATTCTGACTACTAATAAATGTTATGCACATCCATAATTTATGTACCATATGTACCAAGTTTCATGTGAAGCCAACAATGTTTAGAACTTTGACCTCAATGACCCCTGATGACCTTCAAAATGGTGTGTACAAATGTTGACCAATATACCAAGTTTCATGTGAATCCGACAATGTTTAGTACCTTCGCCTCAAATGACCTCTGATGACCTCCAAATGACCTTCAACATTTGTCAGCACCAAATGTTGACTACATCCTCCAAGTTTTGTGTGAATCCAACACTGTTTATAACTTTGACCTCAAATGAACCCTGATGACCTCCAAATGACCTTCAACATTTCCACCACCAGAGTTTTACTATATATGTACCCGTACCATGTTTCATGTAAATACAACAATGTTTAGTACTTTGACCTCAAATTTTAAATATTCAGCACCAAATGTTAACTACATGTACCAAGTTTCAGGTATATCTAAAATATGAACTCAAATGACCCCTGCAAGGGTGGCGCGAGCTGAGAAATTTTCAGAGTGATTTTCCCTCCGTGATGGTAGGGAGGGACATATATATGGTGAAGGGAGCGAGGGATAGACATGGCGAAGGGAGGAAAAGAAAGATATGGTGAGGGGAGGGAGGGACAGACATGGTGAAGTGAGGGATGGACAGACATGGTGAAGTGAGGAAGGGACAGACATGGTGAAGTGAGGAAGGGACAGACATGGTGAAGTGAGGAAGGGACAGACATGGTGAAGTGAGGGAGGGACAGACATGGTGAAGTGAGGGAGGACAGGATGGTGGAGGCCGAAGGGGCAGCAGCCATGGTGAAGGCAGGGAGGACAGACATGGTGACGGGAGGGATGGACAGCCATGGTGAAGGGAGGGAAGAACAAACATGGTGTAGTGAGGGAGAGACAGACATGGTGAAGGGAGCGACAGCCATGGTGAAGGTAAGGAGGACAGATATGGTGAAGGGAGGAAGAGACAGACATGGTGAGGAGAGACAGACATGGTGAAGAGAGGGACATACATAGTGATGGTAGGGAGGGACATATATGGTGAAGGGAGGGAAAGACATGGTACAGGGGAAGGAGGGACAGACATGGTGTAGTGGGGGAGGGACAGACATGGTGTAGTGAGGGAGGGACGGACATGGTGAAGGGAGCGGCAACCATGGTGGGAGGACAGACATGATGGAAGGAGGGAGGGACAGACATAGTACAAAGAGAGGGAACCAGGGAGGGACATTATCCGACATACATTCAGTAAGTGAGGAACCGACAGATATGGTGAAGGGAGACTGGGAGAGAGGGAGGGACAGGAGTGGTGAAGGGACAGGAGTGGTGAAGGGACGGAGGAGCAGACATGGTCGAAGGAAGTAGGGACAGGCAGGGAGGAGGGAGGGACATACATGTAGGGGTAGAAAGGGCAGATAAGACCATAAGGGGTATTATCTCCAATATACATTTTATGACCATTTATTGAACAAAAATATTGAATTCGGTGGGTATTGCAGGTTAGGAGTAGCTCTATATCTTTGGTTGATATAGGTGAGGAACACTCCGAATATCAGACCCCTCTATCATTGGCTGGGAATCCCATAAGAGACGGATACTCCGGATATCAAAGCTGCACCTGCTGTGGCCGTTCTAAATACGAAATGTGGCAGTTCCAGCATTTATGGGCAGACTCGGGCTGAACATAAAAAGGAGCCCTCCCTTTTAACGAAGACATATAAGTATAGTGGGACCTATAATCCTATGTGTGTGGGGGTCCTTGTCCCTGGGCATAATGGCACATAGGTCACTCCGACTCTGCCTGTAGGACTATGTGCGTCAGCAGGCGAGGGGGTAGAGAAACGACCGCCGCCACAACCCCTCTTCACTTCACCTGTTCTGGTCAGGCAATCAGGCTCACCCGATTCAAGTGAGGTGCTGGTTCCTCGACGGTTCGACAGGAGACTCAATCGCCACATCTCTCTATCCTATATATTTTTTCCAGGTTGTTTTGTTTTTCTTGTTTCATAAATATCGTATCATTTTAGTATCGTGTAAAGACCCGGTGGGCCATATTCAACCCGCGTTGGAGCAATGTACGCATGCGATCCTCTAATACGAACCATGTTGACTGGATTTCCCCCAAAAAACTTTGAACAGCAGTAGCCCATGCTACTTTCTCGGCCAAGATATCAGATGATGCGGAAACCGGTTTCTTTACCAATTTTGTTGCGAGATATAGGCGACTAAGGCGAGAATCACATTTGAAATGAATTGCAGCCATGTAGGCCTAACCCATTATATGGTGTATTATAGGTTCTAGGCTCTACCATATCCGTTTAATAAGGCAATGCCACTTACTCGTGTTTTGCAACAATTATTCAACTGCATCAAATGCATAATGAACTAAGAACAAATTGGTAATATAAACAAGCAGGTCAAAAAAATTGAAAAATATTCTGAAAGACTAAACAATGATCACTTTCAAGTCCTCTGACCTCGACTTCACTCTTAACGCCCATGTCAACGGTCAACGCCCATGTGAGTTGATAACGGTTGTAGAAGAGTATATAGTTGATGGAACGTTCCAGCGGTCTAAAAAGAGCTAACTACGTTTCCGTCATTGGTCTCTATCAACATATTTACAAATACATTCAAACTAAAGAATAGGGCTGCTCGACGTCTTGTAGGCCAAATATAATTTAAAAAAAACTCAAGTGTTATACATAACACTTT
>JAODUJ010003129.1:0-12889 GCA_027564615.1 Psolus chitonoides | reverse complement strand
CAGACATTGTTAACAATTGCCGGAGGGTAGTTCTTTAGAAGCGATTGTCGTATTGTCGTATTCTACAATACCCCAAATAACAAGTAACTTGGTACATTGCATACCACACCATGCAGTTACCAACCAAGGTTAAAAAATATATAAAAAACACATTATCACTGATTCAACTGACGTCTATGATAATTCGGCGAAAAAGATATGGATGCGACAATGCTACGACGCTGCATCTTCAACAGTCCACAATCAACACGACTTTCTTTGTCAGTGTTCTTTAAATGGAATGTAAAGTCGGTAAATACGAGATATACAAAATCGCTAAATCTCCAATGTAAAAGAAACTGTCACGTTGATTGATGGTAGATAAATTGGCTTTAAGTATTATTATTCCACGAGAAACTCTCCAGGTGTAAGAAATGTTAAATCCGAACATGCGAATAAAATGTCCCGTTTGTCAGGAGTTTTTTGTGTGTTTCCTCACATCTACAATTCCAGTTGAAAGATATGCTCACGGCATGAATAATTGCTCATTCTCGTCGGGAACATGGATAGCGTTTTTTTGTAAAGCACACCATACCCACCCAGTACAGCGTCGTATTGTAGATTGTTGAAGTTCGGACTGTCCAACTTGTTCATGGTTTGATATATTATCGTGAAAAACCAGCAATTTTACCAATTAGAATGCGAAAAGCAAAATTGTCAACGATGTTTCATTTTATCACAAAAGATATTATTTAAATGCTGCTCGATATTTTCGTTTCTATATTGTTTTATTATTCCTATTTCCATCTGAAACGAGAGACGATCATTACGTAGGCCTACGTCGATTTAGATGACTTGGAAGTAATATATCACATTCAAAGGTATAATTGACCGTATTTGTTATGTTGATTACAGTTCCAGCCCAGTTTGAAAGTTAATAAAGCATCCATGCTTCTGGGTACGAATAAATTTAGAACGTCAATCATGAAATTAGTACCATCAGATGAAAGCACAACCTATCATTTTGATTATTTGGACGAAAATGTACATCATAAAGTATGATATAATTGATATAATATAATAGTATAGTAATGTAAGCGAATGATAATATTTGAAATACCTATTACATATGCTAAACCCCTGGCCATTTAGGTCCATAGAGATGATACTGTACAATTCTGTGACTTTTTTATGATTCCTCAAGACAAAATATATTAGAGGTCTATTGCATGATTTTCAGCATCAGATCTTGAGAGGAATTAACGAATGAATGCCACTTATTCATCAGATCTTAAGAGGAATTAACGAATGAATGCCACTTATTACGAAGCATAAAATATTCACGCAGATTTAAGTATTCTAATATTCACACAACCGCTGCCTTTAAAAGCTATTTTAATAGGGTTATAGATCGGGTTCTCTTTGCTGAAATGTTGGAAGGTGATATTATTACTAATATTTGATTTATATTCTTCTATGATATAGGTCACGGTAAGCTAGAACATTTGAATAAATCCTGGCTAACGTTGCTATAAAAAGTTTTTCATAAATTAATAAACGCACATCTCTTTAAAATATGCATATAGGCGTGCTAACTTAGGAAAGTAAATATTTAGATTAACGTGTTGACGTCTTAAATCGGAATAGGATCTGACTTTACGAATCGACTTTAATCCTACTGGCAAAGACATGTATAATGTGTTTTGCAAATAGGTTGAGGCGAACTGTATTTACGTATAATCAGCTGTAAATACAATGTAATTTATCCTCAGGGTATAACAGATATTATCATGCAGGATTTTCGAATACAGATTAACCCTCTAAATGTTATAGGTTGGGAATACGGCGAACACGATTATCAAATTATTATGTTTGTATTACAGTGTACTCGTATAATAAAACATCATGCTCATTGCATTTTTGATATATTATCATAGACAAGTTTATCTTTAATAAAGTTGTTGTCGTCGATGCTACGTCGCCG
This sequence comes from Psolus chitonoides, assembly GCA_027564615.1. Lineage (NCBI taxonomy): Eukaryota > Metazoa > Echinodermata > Holothuroidea > Dendrochirotida > Psolidae > Psolus > Psolus chitonoides. Next base: position 10,926 of record JAODUJ010003129.1, on the reverse strand, counting down.
CATTGGAGAATGGAGATGCTTCCAGATTTGGCTCTGACATGATTTCTTGCATTTCGTGTTATTTGGAACAATCGGTTTCAGAAATAGTCCGTTTACGTCTATTTTGAACGCAGGTTTTGACAAAAAAATCATAGGTGTTGAATATTGATCATACCAAATTGAATTGTACAATATTTAATGTAATGGATTTCCGTTATGGGCAAATCGGTTTGGTAGCTTAACATAGGCTCTAAAAGTTCTTACTGATTATGCACTCTGGAAGTGATCGAACAAAATCATCGGTTGTGAAATTATAAAATTATTGACAAAATGACTGAAATAAAATGTCTTACACTTGGATGGTACGGTAGTGGTTTGATTATGCTATTCTGAAATTCCTGACAAAATGACTGAGATAAGATTTACGTACACTTGGATTGTAGTAGTTTATCGCTTCATTGCGATGTCAGTTGGAATTCCTGGAAATTCGTTGATTATTCTCGTTTACTGGAATAAGAAAGTATTTGGCAGCGCTCAAGTTTTCATTCAAGCTTTGGCACTATGCGATCTTTTCGCTTGTTTGATCATGCCCTTGGAATTATATTATTGGGTAAACGAGTTCAGTTTTGAAAGCAACTTGCTCTGTAAAATATTCCTCACATGGATTTGGATTGGATGGTATTTTTCTGGATTTCTTACCGCGGCTATAGCTTGGGACAGGTACTTAGTGGTCTGTAAACCATTCAACGCTAGGTGGTCTCGTGCTAAGGCCGTAATTGTCTGTTGTTCCTGCTTAGCTTTCGCAATGTGCATTAACAGTGCAGTTCCATTTTTGAGTGGTATTTCCCAACAGGAAACTGCAATAATCGTCAATGGTAAATTTTACAACGTTTCAATGTGTCGTGAATATAGAGAAACCGTTAAAAGTGTCAAATATATTCTTGTGGCAGTCCCGCATTATTTATCTTCTGTTGTCGTTTTTACCATCGTTATAGTTTTGTACCTCAAGATGTGGTTGAACTTCAAAAAACACCAAAAGGTGGTTACGCCCACTCACGTGACATCATACGTCAGTACAACAATAGGTAGCTCTGAAGTTGGGGTAGGGAATCCTTGTGTATCAAATCCGCTTCCGAATTTAGTAAGGGCAGTCAATCATCAAAATGATGACGTCGACGAAACTCCTCTTAATGTAGAGGTACGTATACTACCAAATGAAAGATCAAACAAGGTATACCCAAGCGGGAGCACACTTTCCTCCACAACGCAAACAGGTTATGAAAATCTGTATGACAGATGGTGTTACGTAAGAAGACCACCTGGTCGTATTGGCCTGGATCGTGGCAGGAGTACCATTGCTCTGCAGGACCAAACTGAGACTGCCAAAGGAAGGAATGTTGGTAAATCGAAATACTGGAAGTTGATGTCCCGTCTGAGCAAGATGCTCCTGTTATCAACTCTTATCTTCGTTATTACGTGTTCCACGACACTCGTCATGTTTTTGATTGCGCCCCTCACAGTGGATTTATCGCGTGATAGTTTAGGTTACGCGGTCACGACACTGATTAGGTCAACGGGTCTGTTAAACCACGTGGTGAACCTATATTGTATAGCTTCGTGAATCCCAAGTTTAGGCTTGACGGTTACATTCTATGTAAACGGATAAAACAAAGAGTATGCGAATCATAAATTTCAACAGTGGAAAATACCCACATACGGTATATAAATAGCATGCAAACTTAAAAAATTATAATTGTATTGTAATTATAATTTTATTAGGCATTGCTGGCATTATAAATACCTATTTGTATGTATGTATTCACTCAATTTGTGTAGTCGTGATGCAACTCCACAACCAAGCCTTGACAAACACACTGCTGTTTTCAAACGATAATACTTTAGTACCATGCAACATGATCAGCATCCGGTCCGACGCATGCATTGTGTATCTGTGTTGAACTTTGTTCTACACAAGTTAACTTGATCATACACTGCTACATAGGCTATACACGATAATACTTCAGTACCATACAACATGATCATCATCCTGTACGACGCATGATTAGTGTATCTGTGTTGAAGTTTGTACTACACAAGTTAACTTGATCATACACCGCTGCATAGGCTATTAAACGATTATACTTCAGTACCATACAGCATGGTCAACATCCGGTCCAACGCATGTTTAGTGTATCTGTGTTGAACTTTGTACCACTCAAGTCAACTTGATCATACACCGCTGCATAGGCCATTGAACGATAATACTTCACTACCATACAGCATGATCAACATCCGGTCCAACGCATGTTTAGTGTATCTGTGTTGTGAAGTTTGTGTAATGTTAGCAGATAATATTGTTATTCTGCTCTGCTAGTATAGTAATGTACTTCTGATTTTGTAATTGTATCATTGATGGTGAATATAGATTCGCGTGAAATACAAATTTGAAAAATATACATATAAAAATGTATAATTAACTAAAACTACATTGAAAAGACGTTGTCCGTTCTAAATGTGGCCCAAAAGCGAGAGGATATTTGCCGTTTTCCGAGATAACCAGGACAAATAGTTCTATATAGATGCCTTGAAACGGCTTAGTTCAACATATCTCTGAACCTACCCACGATCAAGGCCATATATGATACCCACTTATAACAAGGAACAATTAGTATATTATGTCAAAGTTTACTGTTCATAGAATCATGAATCAGATCACTAGACCTTTTGAATAACAAAGCGCATGACTCGCCCAGAAAACTGGCAGATGATTTATCTGGATACTTTAGCAAAAAAGTTAGCATGATTAGAATGAAGCCTGATCAGCAAGCTATACACATTGATCCTGTTGTTGGAAGCAAGTCGGCGGAGTTTACTTTGATGCATTTTATCCTATATCAAGCAAAGATCTCGAAAACATAATTGACCCTTGCCCTACAAAATGCTCTTCCAACTTGACCGCAAACTACTGAAATTCACTGACTCAGTTCACCTCTTGCTGTCTATCGGTGTGTTCATCGACTCACTATATAAGCAGCCGATACGCATAGCTGGTACAGTAACTACTGGAGAAAATTATTAGCACATAACACATGTTAACCCAGGATACAGTACTTACTGGTTATGGTTATGGTAAGCGGTGTTAAAAAAATGTCAGCACACTCCAGCATGCAAATATGCAAATCGGTTGATATAAGAGAAGCTGTTGTCACTCCAGTTCCAAAGAAACCCTCCCTTGACAAGAACAATTTGAATAATTACCGACCGGTGTCGAAGATACAGTTTCGATCCAAGTTAATTGAGAAAGTAATAGGCCTACCAGTTTAAAGATCATATAACTGAACACGGAATAGATGAGCTGCTACAATCATCCTATAAATCAAATCATTCTACAGAGACAGCTCTTCTGAAGGTACAGAATGATATTCGTAATGCAATTGACCGGGAATTTTGCATAACGGGAAGAGCACTTCAATTGGTGCAGTCGTACCTTGAAAATCGTAAAGTATCGGCTTCCCCTGGGTTCAGTTGTTAACCCGTTATTATTTGTCATGTACACTGCACCCATTGGGGAAATTCTTCGCCAACATAATGTCAGGTATCATATGTATACAGATTTATCTGGCATTTTATTCCAAATAAACAAATCACTGACACATTGATCAGGCTTCCAGATTGTGTTGTGGAAGCATAGGTTTGGATGACTTTAAATAAGCTCAAATTCAATTATGAGAATATATCCTATACATAATTATTCACAAATGCTGGTAACCTGATGTTACTTACAGCTACTGCTTTCAAATACATTTTATTAGGAGAGTAGGTCCACATCCGGTCATCTTTGTTGAAATATGAGCAGATGAAATTGTTATTCTGCTATGCCAGTGTGGCAGGGATTTTGGTCCGGGTGAGATTTTGGTCCGGGTTTGGGATCCGGACACTATCTAACCGGTTGATTTTCGTCCGGGTGTAGATCGTAATCGTCCGGTCGGACACAATATACGTAACTGCCGCGACCGGAGATGTAGTCCGACCTCGATTTTACTTACCGTAGGCTACTATCTAGCCCTACCGTATAGGTAGGATACTAAATACCATATCATGGTCAGCTCTCCTAATTACGTAGAAAGTTTCACATAGGAGATGTGTTGCTTTCTTCCAGAGTCAAGACCATTTTCAATGGATATAGATATATATAAGCACTCTGCGCACACTGTTCAGAAATAATTACAGTGCAGGGCTACATATATAGGCCTACCGCCTACCTTAAGCTTCATCCATCCCTAATACAAACGTCGAATCGTCTACATAACAAATTTGTTAAAGACAAAATACATAAATACGACAGGTAGCCTATTGAAAGTTTTTCTTTTAACGAAAAAACTAGTCCCGGCTGGACGACATCTTCGGAGATTCTTGTCCGCCGTACCAAAATCCCTGGGATTATTGTCCCCGGACACCCGGACCAAATATCCTGCCACACCGGCATGGTAATCTATTGGATTCGTGTTTTGAACTATTATGGATATGAGTCATTTTAGGCTAGATCATTTTAATATCGTAAATCCTGGCTAACGTGTCTATGAATCGTTTTTCAAAAGTTATCAACGCATTTATCCATTAACTATGCACAGGGGTATTAAATAAAATAACTTTGGAAATGTTAACTACAATTATGCAAGATGAAGCTCTTGAAGTCTGCGGCACTAAAAGCAACACACGCAAACAACCTTAATGGAGTGAGGAGACAGAATCTAGACGGCGTATCAAAACACCATACAAAAGGGATTTGGAAAACTGGCTCAATGTTCAGTGCCAACGTATGAACACAGCCTTCTTGTCGCATGACAGTCGAACACTCTTCAAGACTGCGGAACTCATTTCCCACAGTCGCAGAACTCCAGAAGTTACTATAAAGAATGCTGCAGGAGTTCCACTCATGAAGTGGAGAGATGGCAGGAGTACTTGGAAACACTATTCGATACAACACGGGAACGACCATAACTTTCAGGTTCCACCGGTCATATCATTGGCCTATTACCCATTGGAGAGACAAAAAAAGGTTATAGGGTCATTAAAGAACAACAAAGCAACTGGTGTGGATGAACTTTCAGGTGAATTCATCAAAGCGGCAGCCCAAAATCCGACCATTATGAATACACTACACAAAGCAGTTTCCCACATATGGTCAACATCACAATGGCCACCAACCATGACAAAGTCGATTTACGTTGCTCTCCACAAAAAAAAGTGATCGTGGTGTATTCAGGAACTACAGAACCCTTGCTCTAATAAGCCACTTCAGTAAGATTGTGTTCTAAATATCATTCAAAGTCGACTAGAGCACACCACCATGGCTAAAGTCAACAGTCATCAGTATGGTTTCACAAAAGAGGAGGGCACTATTGATGGCATTTATACTATGAAAAGCGTTGCAGAAGCACACCTGGCAGCCCATCGTGATTTATATTTGACTTTGGTTGATTATCGGAAGGCGTATAATAGTGTTCCACATGAGAAAATGTTCCAAAAACTTAGAGAGCTTGGCGTTGACAATGATAAACTGCTGCTCATAGAATCTTTGTATGTGAATGCTAAAGGATGTCTTAGATGGAAAGGCAACAGAACTGCAGAGTCAAGTAAGTCAAGGATGTCCGTTATCCCTCATCCTCTTCAGTCTGTAGACAGAGTGTCTCATGAGAGAATGGCACACATTCGTGCACCTGATGTTAATGGTGTTCAAATGAAAGAATCAAGGTACGTCGATGACCTAGTTACATTGGCTCTCTCAGTGGTAGATGTTCAGGAAACAATTGTAACTCTGGGAGATATCTCGAATACTTTTGGTCCATCCATACATCCGGGTAAGACTGGACTCATGGTGATAACACGAGTACAGGATTTTGATACAATTTCATATAAAGAGGTGTCAACATACTACGTGTTACCTGGTTCAAGTACCTCGGCGCCCGTATCAATCTTGATGACAGCACTGTGATCAATATGCGCATTGGTTTGGCGAAGGCTGACCTACGGACCTGTCGTTATCCGAATTCATCACATGTCGGCTTGGACACCAAGATTCAACTCACTAGATAGCTCATTTGTTCAAAAATGCTTTATGAAGCAGTTGCTTGGCCCATGAAAGCCGCTGACATGAAACAAGCTTTTGGTCGGCTAATCTTGCGTAAGCTGCTAGGCATAACGTGGAATGACTTTGTTTCGAATGAAAACTCTATGAGACAATTGGTGAGCGTTGGTGTCTCAGGTCTGATGACATCATGAATAGCAATTGCTATTCATGATGTCATCAAACCTGAGACACCAATGCCTTAAGGCATCATGGTGTGGACATGTTATAAGACGCGAAGGTTTTGTGTCACATTTGTTGGAAGACATGTCAGTGAATACGACGAGAAAGCAGGGCGGTGGGACTATGCGTTGGCATGGTAATTTGGATAAGTGCTACGGCATGTCAGTCCGGGGATTACGTTCAGCAGCAACATAATGTGCTCCAATTACCAAGTCTTCTATGATAGCTAATACTACTTATAATTGAAGGCGTCAACGGCCCGCAAGGCTCGACGTCTGATGATGATGCTGAGGGGTATTAAATTCGGGAATTGATTCTTCAGTGTAACCTTTTAACGGCCTAAACAGTCCAGGTGAAACCCTCGTTTGGGGCCCGCTGTCATACGATCAAAGTTAGTAATTTTCCAGACGTATTCAATAAGAACAATTCATTAACGTAGTCTTGTACTTCTGTTTCGTTTACACACTGTATGTATTACAATGGTAAAGTGCATTGTGGTAATGGCGGCCCACCTGTAGAAGAGAAACTCTCGATGGGAGTTCAGGCCCCTCATTAGGGGATCTTCTTTGCAACCCCAAAGAGGGATTCTCCTGGACTGGTAAATCGGGATAAATTAAGAAAGTATGTTTTGAACTATTATGAATATGAGCCACGATAAGCAGGTAAGCTAGATCATTTTAGTTGCTTAAATCCTGGCCAACGTTTCTATGAATCGTTTTTCAAAGTAACAGACGCATTTATCTAATAAATATGCACAAGGGTATTAAAGTCGGGAAATGATTTTCCAGTTTAACATTTTTAATGCTTTCAAATCGCCAAATTCGAGGATAACCATTTTCGTTAATCTTAATAACAACCAATTTAATTCACATAAATTGACTTATAATCCTACTCCACGTATCGGCGCATGCATGATGTTTTGCAAGTAGGATTAGGCGAACTGTATTTCTGTGTAATCCTCTGGGTATCGCATACATTTTCACGCAAGATTTTCAAATAAAGGTTAGCCAACTAACGTTATGTTTTTGTTTTGTTAGCTTACTCGTTGAATAAAACATCCAGCTCATTGCATTTTTGTTATTACAATTGACAGGTTCATCTATAATAAAGTTGCTTTCGTGAATGTTCCGATGTGCGCATTGGAGATGCAAACCGTTTGTTGTTTCTTCTCTGATTGTAACATATACTATCACGCAGGATTTTCGAATAAAGGTTTACTTAGCCAACTAAATGATAAGGTCGATAAGTTAGGAATATAGTAACAGATTTCACCACGCAGGATTTTCGAATAACGATCAGCCCACTAACTGATAGGGTCGATAAGTTAGGAATGTATCGGTTTACATATTGATATGTTTGTACTATAGTTTACGAGCTCGTTTAATAAAACAATAATCCTTGTTTATTTATATGTTTTTGTGTATATTGCCACACACAAGATTATCTATAATAAAGTTGCTTTCATGGATGTTCCTTGGAGTTGATAACAGTTTAGTGGAGCCCTCAAAGCCTTGCATTTTCGTTCCAGTACCGCATAAACGTTTTTCTCCTCTGGATGTAACAGACAGACAGATATTTTCATGCAGGATTTTCGAATGAAACAATGATAGGGTCTGCTATAAGTTGGGAATATAGTGAACACAATTTACAGATTGATATGTTTGTATTATTGTTTGCTCGTTTGTTAAAACAACAACAAGTTGATCTATAATGAAGTTGTTTTAGTGATTGTTTCGATGTCTACATTGGAGAGGCTAACAGTGTACTAAAATGTTTTGCACCCGGTACAGCAGCGCATAAATGTTTTCCTCAGGATAACGTTTGTTGGTTGATGAGTTGTCCGCCTTTTTTAATTACAATAGGAGCAGACTAGTGTACGTATTAGACCGAGTTGTCTCAGTACCGATAACAAGTCAAATACAAAATGCACTTAAAGGGGGTTCATCGCGTTACCAGGCTATACTCGCCTAACAAGAAATATAAAACTGTCACTACATTGTGCTAATGACTGGATCAAGTATAGTTGTACAAGACTGATCTTATAAGCAATACCGTTTGCTTCCATGTTTGGCGCTGACGTGATTCCTTGCATTCCCTTCCATTTGGAACAATTATTTCGTTCACTTTTCTATTTAAAACGCAGTTTTAACTCTAAAACTAAGTGTTAACTGTTTAAACAAAACAAGAGCACCAATTGTGTAGTAGCTCAAACCATATGACCACAAATGACCTCTAGATGACCGTTGACCTCACATTCCTGAACACCCCAAAAGAAGCAAGTATAATTATGACACACCCTCAACACTGTGTCATTAAATCTATAGGAGTAGAAGCATTCTGGGTGTTTTTATAAAATTACTCCAAATGACCACTAGACGGCCGTTGACCCCAAATCTCTGACCACCACTGATGACCTATCACCCATTCATCATTGTGTCCAAGTTTCATCAGAATCCGTCAAAGCGTGTATGCATAGCACAACTTTGACCCTCAGTGACTAGTTAATAGATGACCACTAGTAGATCTTGGACCCCAAATGACCCCTAGATGACCATTGACCCCAAATTCCTGAACACCCCAAATGAAGCACTACCAAAGTATAATTATGACAAACTCTTCAACATTGTACCATAAAAATGTAGGAGAAAAAGAACTTTAGCCGCTTTCATGGAATGACCCTGAATGACCACTAGATGACTGTTTACCCCAAATATTGATCCATCCAAACCATCATTGTGTCCAAGTTTCATAAAAAAACTGTCAAAGGATTATGGCACAACTTCGACCCTCAATGACACTAGAAGATCTTGGACCCCCAAATGACCCCCAGATGACCATTGACCACTAATTCCTGAACCTCCCATATGAAGCACTACCCAAGTCTAAATATGACAAACCCTCAATATTGTACTATAAAAACTAGGAGAAGAAGCATTTTAGTCATTTTCATAAATTGAACACAAATGACCACTAGATAACCGTTGACCCCAAATATCTGACCACCACTTATTACCTATCACCCATCCATCATTGTGTCAAAGTTTCATCAAAATCAGTCAAAGCGTGTATACATGGCACAACTTTGACCCTCAAAGACCACTAGAAGACCTTGGAACCTACATTCCCGAACACCCCAAATGAAGCGTAACCCAAGTCTAATTATGACAAATCCTCAACATTGTACCATATAAACTGTAGGAGGAGAAGCATTTCAGCCATTTTCATACAATAACCCCAAATGACCACTAGATGACTGTTGACCCCAAATATGTGACCACCATTTATGACCCATAACCCATCCATCATTGTGTCCAAGTTTCATCAAAATCAGTCAAAGCATGTATGCATGGCACAACTTTGACCACTAGATGACCACTATAAGACCTTGGACCCCAAATGTCCCCTGGATGACCATTGACCCCAAATTCCTGAACACCCCAAATGGAGCACTACCAAAGTCTAATTATGACAAACCTTCAACATTGTACTATGCAAATGTAGGAGAAGAAGCACTTTGGTCGCTTTCATGAAATTACCCCGAATGACCACTAGATGACTGTTTACCCCAAATATTGACCCATCACCCATCCATCATTGTGTACAGGTTCCATCAAAATCTGTCAAAGCAATATGGCCCAACTTTGACCCTCAATGACACTAGGAGACCTTAGACCCCCAAATGACCCCTAGATGACCATTAACCCCAAATTCCTGAGCCTCCCAAATGGAGCACTACCCCAGTCTAATTATGACAAACCCTCAATATGGTACCATGAAAACTGTAGGAAAGGAAGCATTTCAGCCATTTTCATAAAATGACCAATAAATGACCGTTGACCCCAAATATCTGACCATCACTTATAACCCATCACCCATCCATCATTGTGTCCAAGTTTCATCAAAATCAGTCAAAGCGTGTATGCATGGCACAACTTTGATCCTCAACGACCACTAGATAACTACCAGATGACCACTAGAAAACCTTGGACCCTACATTCCTGAACACCCCAAATGAAGCACAACCCGAATCTTATTATGACAAATCCTCAACATTGTACCATACAAACGGTGGGAGAAGAAACATTTCAGCCATTTCCATAAAAATGACCCCAAATGACCACTAGATGACCGTTGACACCAAATATCTGACCACCACTTATGACCCAATAACCATCCATCATTGTGTACAAGTTTCATCAAAACCAGTCAAAGCGTGTATGCATGGCACAACTTTGACTCTCAATGACCATTAGATGACCACCAGAAGACCTTGGACCCCAAATGACCCCTAGATGACCATTGATCCCAAATTCCAGAACACCCACAATGAAGAACTACCCAAGTCTAATTATGAGAAACCCTCAATTGTTCCATACAAACTGTAGGAGAAGAAGCATTTTAGCCGTTTTCATAAAATGACCACAAATGACCATTGACCCCAAATATCTGACCACCACTAATGACTCCAAGTTTTATCAAAAATCGTCAAAGCATGTATTCATGGCACAATTTTGACCACTAGATGACCACTATAACCCCTTGGACCCCAAATGTCCCCTAGATGACCATTGACTCCAAATTCCTGAACACCCCGAAGGAAGCACTACCCAAGTATAATTATGACAAACTCTCAACAT
>JAODUJ010003018.1:0-12890 GCA_027564615.1 Psolus chitonoides | reverse complement strand
CAATTACAACCAAACTTGGTTCATATGTTATTGAGAACAAAGGTCATCTGAGGTCAAGATCAGATATCACATTACTTAGGGATGTTTACTAATCTAAACTTTTTCTAAATTTTTTTCAATTTTTTTTTGCGGGAATTCTCCCTTGTATTTTTTTTACAGTGTGGGAAATGATAACTACTGTGGGATTTCTGCAATCACACTGCTAATGCGAACCCTAATCCAGGGCCCGTAATGGTAAGTGGGCTTGGTATAAATAGCATAGCTACGGTACAGTACACACGATCGCTAATTTGAAATTTCTGACCATAAATTGGATACAATTAGTAATTTGTCCACTTGAAGTTCCGAACTCCATGCCCTTGAAATGTGTTTGATGTTACCTTTGTTGAATATTTGGTACACGTTTGTTTGTCGTTTACATTGTATCAATTTCAGGAGCAATGAAACCCTCTTATTTATTTTTTCCTCTGAACAGTGTGGCAATTCGGGAAGCCATTGCATCAAAATCGTATCTTAGCAGAAACACTGTAGCCTATACAACATCAGCAATAATTCAGCATTGGATAAAAATAATTAGAGCAAGGAATCACAAAGCCTCTTGGCTTTCTGGTTCTGGAAAGGAATGTACTTGGGCCCTTCATGTGAACCGCATGGGGGAAAACTAATGATATAGATAGGCTAGAATAGAAAACACTTCAGTACATGCAAGAGATTTGCTATAATGGCAAATGTTTTGTAGCATCACTTTGTCCGGGGAAGATTTTCACTGTAAACTCTATAATAAGAATTAATTTGTTAGCATCAGACACACCTACTAGAAATGAGATTTGATAGTATTTTGTAGCATCTCTTTCAACATTGATTGACTTTGTAAAAATGTCACAAGTGCTTTTCAGATCGTCCATTTTATGATTACCTCAGGCACAATTATGCAAAGTTCATTCCTCTGTGAATTGTTGAAATCCTTGTCTTTTTTCGATGGCCTATTCTCCAAACAGAAGGTTCATGACCCAATCTGGTTCATTAAAAGCAAGCACAAAGTACAGTAGGTCAAGTCAATTCAGATACAGCAGCCACATTCAACAGTAATTCAAGAACATAAAGACATGAACAATACCATCGAGTTGGCATCGAGAAAGTATCTGAAAGTAAATTTGTGACAAGAAATTTGTTCGGAGAAGCAACATAATAGAAGATGTAACAAACTCATTTTAAGTAACGATTGCTAGAAAAACTTTTCACTGGGCCGTGTCTACCTTCATTCAAGGTCACTGTGATGGGCTCGAGATGGAACAATTATAACTATTGTCTGTGTAAGTGTTTTAAGAAACTATTGTGATTACACTGTGTGATGAGAATTTCTTGATCTGTAGTTTACTGTTCTCTATTGTGACATTAGAAAGTGGCCAATTGTCCATAGGTTTAGGAATCTCGATGCAGTGAAGAGTGGCTCCACCGGGAATCGAACCACAACCTCTCACTTTATATGCGAATGCCTTCCAATCACACAATGAAGCCAACTAGTGGTCTCGAATCATAACGGACAAGCTGCCATTCACTGACTAGAATTGGACATCACTAGAATGAACCCTACTATAATATTGAAAGTCCCTCTTCCCATACATCTACTCTGTGTTATATTGTACAGCAGTGGCAGTCTTATATTCCACACATGGTTTTGATTGATTGAATGGGTGTGGTGTATTCAAAACCAGTACATCAAATCATTTTTTCGGAACACCATTGGACTAAGGTGTGATTTGATATTTCAACCATTCCATATTTTGACTCACAGATATGCTTGGTTAATGTTTTCCATTATTAGACACTTGCACACTTGTACCCTCCTAAACTTTGTCAGTAACACCCAGCACAGTCATGTGACCGTGCTGCCGTCCCCCACCCCACTGCCACCTCAGACATCTGTGGTGACTTCGTTGAATGTTTCCATGGTAACCTCCGAGGAATCCTATTGGTCAATGGTCATGCCAGTGTCACTCCCCATTCTGGAATCAGGTGACCCTCATGTGGGGGAAAACCCCCTGGGACGGGGCAAGACCGGGAGACGGATCAAACCTGATGCGAGCAACGGTTACAGAACTGCTTTTGAGTTTTAGTGACACTTTTTAGATTTCGCTTCAGAAGAATTTTCAACAACTGCTGTCTGTGCCCAGATTGATGATCTATTCTTCATAATTATTTTAAAACCTTGTCTCTCCACTGGATATTGGTGGAGTATGGTGATATTGAGATGGCGCACTACATTGGAAACAGCTTGTCCTCCTTTGGGCGCATCCAATATGATAAGGCTGAGGAGGCCCTATACTTATACAGTGGATATTAGAAGAGTGCTATATTGTCAACCTTCTCTCAATTTGTCATATTATGTTCTTCAGGTTTATTCCATTCTTCTGTACCAATTTGAGTGTTTCGTTTCTGATCACTGGAGCAGACCGTTATTACTCCGGTCATAAAGGAATACTAACAAGCTATCTACTAAACCCATATTCTCTCTTTCATTGTCTAGGAGTTCACCCAGCTGGAGCCTTCAACAACAGCCATACCCAACTGGGTGGTGGACGAACCCAACGAAGGCGTAAAAATACACCAACTCATTTGCCTGCAGCGGTTCCACAAACTGGTGCGAAGTCTGCTGATAGGCTTGCACAATTGCTTGCTTCTGAACAAGCATTATTACCCTGTAAATACTGCGGGAAGCTCTGGACAAACGTCTCAAAACTGCAGCTCCACGAGCGCTACCACGAGAGGGCAGGGAGCTTCAAGTGTCAGTTTTGCTCAAAGACGTTTATCTCGAGAGGTCATGTGGTCAGGCATGAACGCGTCCATACTGGGGAAAAGCCTTTTGTTTGTCAAATTTGTGGGAAGAGCTTTGGCCAAGCCTATCACTGTAAATTACATCAAAAGAGGCATATGGAAACTGTAGACGGCAGTGAAGAAAAATAGATAATTTAGGCTTGACAGTACTAAAACCATCAAGGCACAATGAAATGTCTAGTGTCAATGGAGACAATAGATGATTTAAGATTTACAGTACTAGAATCAATAAAGACAAAATGAAATGTCTGATGTCAATGGAGACGATTATAGATGATTTAGGTTTTCATACCAGTTCTTGAAAGTTGGTCTCGAGGATTTTTTGATGGATTGTTTTTACAGCTGTTTTGAAAGTGGTTGTATACCTCTGCGGTGTCATTCTACAATAGTTCATGCCAGATATCTATGTTTAAATGTTAATGTGGTTGCAGACATTGTGGCGGTCCTGTCTCATTGAGCTAGATGTTAGATGTTTCATTGAGATTGTTGGAATGATCATGTGTCTTTGTTATGTGTCATGATGAGCAAGGTCTTTAAGTTTTCTAGGGTTGTTAAGACTAAGAGTTGCTGTACATGTAACTACATCCTGAAAAAGTCATTGCCGTATTTAATTTACTATTATATTTTGAAACTCATAGTGACAGAACCAAGGTTTTGTGTGTATTTCTGCAAATATCCAATTTCCCAAATTGCTTATATTCAAATATCAAAATTCCCAAATTGCTTCCATCCTATAAGCAATTAATTTTGTATGAAAAACAACAACACTCAATTTGTTTGCACCTTTGTGTCTACAGTTTTAAGAAGAACTCCGCTATGTGCCATCTGTGAATGTTGGGTTGTTTACATAGTGACAAGATTATGTCACCAGAACATTTCATAATATGGATGTATTGCCCATAGTTGGTATAGATTATGTATCATGCATGCCTCCACCACTGGATGTCAAACCCATGTATACATTCTTACCTCAAACCCTGGTTACAGCTGGTTAGGAAAATGACCTATGATGCTTTTGTGAATAGTCTGCATGATCTCGGATCATGTTTTTTTTTTATCTACATCACTCCTAACTTACCCCATATTGGACCCATGCACCCCCCCATTTACCAATCTAGCATCTGGCAATTAAAGAATTTACAGGTTCGCCACCCCATCTCCTTCTGTTAAATTGCCAGTCTTAGTGATTAGTGTGATATAGTATCTAGTAAATTCACCAAATTATTTCTTGGTGATATATTAGCGGAAATTCAACAATCCTTTAGAATCGGAGGTTAGAAGTACTAACTCTACTGTCAGAATAGTTTCAGAGGAATACCCTGTATCCTTGACTGAAGACAGGTTTTTGAGATGAATGTTTTTTCGCTTTGGGCGGAGCCTCTGAGGGTCTTTTTCCAACGTGGCGAAAGCTAGGCCTCTGATTAGGACTTCAAAACACTGCCTAATATGTGCAACCTGCGGCTCACTGCTCCCTCTGCTACGGCCCGCGAAGCAATATCAAATGTGCCCTATCTGCGGCCCTTGACTTGTTATCTTACCACAATTTGGAGTTTTCAACATGAATTAATCACAAAAGTTTGCAAATTATAGCATCATTTTGCATCTAAGCCCTCCTGACTACAAGATAAATTGTGCACTGCCCCTCCCCTTAGATCCCTCCTCCATGTCCTGTTCTGATGTGGCCCCTCAGCAGATCACAGAAATTATGCAAGGTGGCCCAGTGGTCAAAAAGTTGCACATACCCGGCTTAATTATACATAAACTATGGTTGTACCAACAATTGAAGGTACATACAGTATTCACATATTGTAAAAGTATTTCCAACATAGTGAAATCTAATGATTTTTATTTACTCTCGAAATACTCTGTAGAAGATAAATTTTGAAACATTTTCTATTTTGTTCGCACAAAAATCGTTGTTTTAAACGTAGTAGTTAGTCTCACGTAGTAGTTAGTATTGTTGCTGGCTTCAAGATTGCTGGCTTGTATGATTAGTATATCAGATTCATTATGAAGGTATCTTCGTCGTATAGCAGCAGCAGTCCAGACTTTTGAAAAATAGAAACAGCCTTGAATCCCATTACGATTTTCCATAAAATTCCTCCAATTAGATTTGGTTTAAACCTGCGAACATGCAACATGTGCTGGTAATGTGCATGTGAAATGTCGTGTTTGGAATGTGGTTTTGTAACAAACAAACACTGTACATGTACATGTAATTGATTATCATGTATTATTGGTGTTTTTTTATACAGTACACTATCTTGTAGGCTTTTGTAGCAGTAATTATGAGTACATGCCCAAATATGCACAATATCTTAACAGAATAATTATGCACATCTCTGTAAATAATTACATGGTTGCCATCAAGTTGCTAATAATATAATAATGCTTTCGCTCCTTATTAATCTACATGAAAATACAACTGTGGATATTTAGCCCCTTTGTTGAGTGTTTTTTTACACAAATGTGCATTCTGTAACATGGTCTTCAGGAGTTCTTCCCAGTATGTATGATACACTGAACAAGTTTGGTGTGGTCATACTACACATACTACAACTCTGATATAAGCGTTGCAAATAAAAAAATAGCACTGTATCTTATGTTAAATAATGTTAACAGTTCTTAGTCTCTAGATGCAGATTCTATTTACTATTGGCTGTATGTAACCCTCCTATATACTGTATATGTTCTTACTAATCGAATCAGTCACACCGTAAATCTCTGTGTTAGCTGTGACACCGTATGCTTTACACTTCGTTCACGGCAAGCAGTTAGTTGATAAATATTTTTCCCATGGTTTAACTGAGGTTACAAGATTTGAACATGCAAAGCAGGAGATCAGTGAAGATTTATCGAACCAAGTGAATACTTGCTCATCACTTAATTTCTCATTCTTTGTCTAGGACCTAAACTACCTGCCACTAGCCTAATAGGCAATTCACGAGCGAGAAACAAGGGTCCCACTTCCCACCAAAACCAAACTCCTGGAGGTGAGTCATGCGGCGAATTCTGTCGGAAATGTGGAAAGCACTTCGACAATGTTTCCAGACTGAAAGTCCATGAGAAGTACCATGAACGAAGGGGACGATATTCGTGTCAATTTTGTGAGAAACCTTTCAGTTCTAAAGGCGATCTCAAGCGACATGTGAGAAGTCACACAGGTGAACGACCACACAAATGCACCTACTGTAACCGGAGCTTCTCACGTCTGGCGACCATGAAGATGCATGAAGTAAACGTCCATTCCACGTTCACCCTTCAGTAAAAGTGGATTCACCCGGAAGTTTGACTGCAAACTTCTGTAAACAGGGCTTCTCTTACCTGGCTACCTACCCTTCGGTAATGCAAATTTGCCCTGGATTCGAAAGTGGATCTGAAAGCTCTCTTCTGTAACTGGAGCTTCCCACATCAGGTGTTGGGATGCATGAAATAAACGCCCAATCCACTTTCACCCCTCAGTAAAAATGCATTCTCCGGGACTGGAAGAGGATTTGAGTGCTATCTTCTGTGACCTGAGCTTTTCACGGATGGCGATCATGACATAAAAACATCCATTCCACTTTCACCCTTTAGTCAAATTGGGTTGACCTGGAGGTTTAACTGTAATCGACTGCTCTCTTCTGTAGACAGGGCTTTTTGCCACTGTCGACCATGAATATGCATGAAAACAACTTCTTTCCCAATTCACCATTGAGTTAATGTGGATTCACTGGGAAGTAAATGTGGGCTCAAATGCCATCTTCTGTTATTGGTGCTTCTCTCGCCTGACGACCATGAAGTTGCATGAAATCAGCATCCTTCCCATTCTGTAAAGGTGGATTCACCTGGAAGTTTGACTGGAATCGACTGCTATCCTGTATGTAAACGAGGCTTCTCGCATCTGGCGACCATAAAGATACGTGAAATGAATGTCTATTTCACTTTGCATCAAATAGTGGATTTGATTGATATCAACTGTAACCAGAGCAGGAGATTCGGTGATAATGAAGTGCAATGAATAGACTTTCATCCTGAAATGATGTGGTTCTGATTTCGATCATTTCCTCATTTGGTTGGGATTGGAAGGTTCATGTACTACAGTAGTTGGATTTGCATCAAAACTTAAATGAGTATATCAGCCAGTCAGGTTAAGGCGTTTAGTCAGTGGTGTATATCTATTTGACTGCCATGGGACCAATCGCATATTATTTTGCTTTGGTTTGTGTTTTGTCATACTTGTAAATAGCAAAATATATAATGTGAAGTTTATAGTGACACCTGTTGTAAAAACACTATACCATTGTGGATAGTGGTACATCAATGCCAAATAATCATTAGGAAAGACGATCCTTGTCAGGTGAAAATTCAAAGAGATATCTTTCAGCTAAATTATTTTTGCTGATATTCTGTTCGTTGAGGCTCGTCTGTAACATGTCCATTCGTTGGAAACCCTAGTTGATACTCACAACCATGGACCACCTTCAACCAGTGGATCTGATAATTCAATCATCATCCCATTACTGTGGTGGTTGTGGATAAGTGAAACTTTTTGTTTCAAAACTGACAAACTGTTGTCATGAAGTCTGATGTTGGTTTGTTCAATGGATTGTGTTTGTTGGTCAGATACTGTACACCAAACTATGATCAATTGAGAATATTTTGATTAAGTTGTGTAAGAAATTTGATATTGAAATGTAATCCCATATTGTTGCAATTGTAAATATTGACTCATTTATTTCAATCTGTTTTTCAGAACTCATAATAAAATGTGAATTGAATGCTTCTGAATGCAAAAATATTATCTGACAAATAAAATGTTGTCATTTTCAACTAACAAAACTAAAAAAACAAAAAACACATGGAAATAAATCCTAATAAAGGTATTACAATATCATCTACAAACAGGCACTTTACCAATAGAAAATACAGAGAGGTTTTGTTTGTGGGGGAGGGGGGTAATAGAAAACCTTCACTAATGTAGTTATGGGATCACTCATATGAAAGAGCATGTTGGCCTCTTTCTCATTTGAAACTAAATTTGTCATTATAGCACTAACTGTTATCAAAATAGAAGCAGATTTCCACTTTTCCATTTTGTTCCTAGTAGCATGGAATTGCCCTTGACATGAATCCACAGCTAAAGTTATACAGAAAGGTATTTCTTTTCACCTGAGCATATGAGCATATTTTTCACATACAGTAGAATGGTATTGAGTCAATCATCATCCTGCACTTAAAGATGCATCATTTCTCTTGCCCACAAGTTAATTTAACATCCCGGAGGCTGAATTCTGTTTTGGTCAAAGTGCCATACAGGACGTACAACTTTAATTGAGCTAATCATTACTGTGGATGCCTGGCAGATTTGGGATGAGTGAACATGGCCTCATCATCCACCATTAATAGATTAAATATCCTCAAACTGTACTATTAGCTGTTGTTTTGTGTCATCATCAAACATTGAAATGATACTAATATAACAATACATGACCATATTAGCACTTATGGACTTATGTTATACATCGTACAAACAACCACACCTCTTTGATTAGGAGTATGTGTGGCAGAAACTGCCGAAGGTTCTCTGCACAAGTATTCTCCACATCCTTACACCCACATACACATTATGCTATCGGTATGTGTAAAATGCATTTTGTCTGCACTAATTACTAGATCATATTTCATTTTTTTGACATTTCTGATGGCTCTGTTGTGTTCTGTAGGCCCATAACTTTTACTGTGATACCATATAATGTAGCTGAGTGATTTCGCACACGGTTATATGAATTCATGCGAATGTCAGTTAAAAGGGCGCCATCATTTGCACACACTTATGCAGATTATGTTTTGTTAATATCTTCGTCATGACTTACAGAACGTATTCTCTTGCCCAAAATCTGCCAGAATTCTGCAGTAATGGTCAGCTAAATTGATGTTGGGTATTTAACTATCATGAGGTAACTGTTATAAACTCTAAACCTGGCTGTACCCACGTGTAGTTGTACTGCAAGCAATCAGATATGAATTTCATTTCATTCACTCATAATCACACATGATACAATGAACACAATGAATTGGAGTCGAATAGAAACTGTGAATATTGCATATTATCATTCCTTCTTTGTTTTATAATTACGCGCCGTCTATATGTGCTTTGGTACCTGGTTTGTGATCCTCAATGATTTCATGCCTCACTGTATCTCCTCTGTTTAGACCGTAACTCCGCTGGTGCAGCACAAAATAGACGTGGTCGACAAATAGAGAGTGCCCATGCCCACATCTCCCAGACAACACCAGCAAAAGACCAGAGGATTGCCAGTCCCAGCCCACAATATACCACACCAGGAGGGGTGGTCGTTGGAGGTTTTTGCTCAAAGTGCGGCAAGTATTACGCCGATGCTGCCCGACTAAGGAACCATGAAAGATACCACAAGTATTGGGGTCGTTACAAGTGTAGGTATTGCGGTAAGCCTGTCAGTTCTACAGTGGATCTCAGAAGACACGAAAGAAGCCATACTGGAGAAAGGCCATTTATTTGTTCGGTTTGCGGCAGCGGATTTGGACGCCGGGAAGGTCTTAAGTCGCACCAATTATCCCAAGGTCATCATGTTTGAAAAAAGACAACATACAAGAATCGGTTTGTTTGTTCAATTTGCGGCAGCAGCTTTGAAGGGCCAGCATTCTTGAAGAACAATTTTTTATGAGAAATGTTCGCTTTTTCAATGTGCAACTGCACTTTTACCAGGGATTCTCCTAGGTCACTATGCAATATCAGTTTTTGAAGTCAGGATAGTCTCAAATCACACCAATTATTCAAAAACCAAACGTAAAACTACAAGAAAATGTTTCTTCGAAATTTATTTTACTTTAAGCCGGTCAGTTCTACGGTGCACCTAAGAAGCCATACAGGAGAAAGACCATTTGTTTGTTCATTTTGCGACAGCAGATTTTGTTCACCGGGAAGGATTTAAGTCGCACCAATTATTCCGAGGTCATCATGCTTGAAAAAAGAAAACATTTGAGAATCCGTTCATTTCTTTAATTTGCAGCAAGTGATTTCTTGCCTGGAAAGGGCCATCATTCTTGAAAAAACCAACTACAAGGAACGTTCACTTGATTAATCTGCGACAGGAGTTTTGAAATGAAAATAGTCATAGGTCTCCAGGATAGTCTTAGGTCAGTTTGCGACATCTCGGGAAGTCGGGATCATCTTAGTTTACATAATTTAGGCAACACTCATCAATAAAACTACGGGAAAAAGTTTTTCGTAGTTGAATTTGCTCCAACTTTGTGTTGAAAAGGTACTGCATTAAACCTGTCAGTTTACCGGGGACTTCGAAATACAATTGACAGTATTGTTTGGTATTTTAACTAACTGTAAATTTGTTCTTTGAAATGTGATAAATGCAAGATGTGTAGTGGATAATTGGGCATGGTTTTATGTTTTCAGCTTTGTTTACTCCATGTCGTGCTTGAGCTTCGGTTTGCTACACTTTAACAGTTGCATTACACGATGCGCAGAATCCTTGTGAAGTCTTTATAACAAATCTCAAAACACAAGCTTCATATGTTTACAGTCGATATGAATAAAGATTGTTGGATTGACATGAAACTTGGTTCATATAGTCAACATCTGGTGCCAATAATTTGGAAGGTCATTTGGAGGATGACATTTTGATGTCAAATTCTGGATTTCATATTGTGTAGAAATTATGGTCTACATTCCAACAAGTGTAAGCCTGCAGGTAGATTGTCACAGCTACAAATATTTTCTGGTTAATGGTCCATGCCATTTTCAGTTGAAAACCGACTACTCTAAACTATGATAACTATCCAATGACAAAGCGTGGCCAGTCATTTCAACTGTAAAAATATATTTTAAAGCACAAGTTTGATATGTTTACAGTTGAGATGTGGCTGTTAAGACCATGTAACATCAATTAAATGTGATAATATTTGACAATTTCTGGATTTTGTGGCTTGAAGAAATTGACTTTCACTTCAAAAGTTGGCAAGATACATATTAGCTAAGGCTATAACCCTTGAGACCATGTCTGGGTCGCATGTGACCCTACCTCTTCCCCTGGCCACGCATAGCTCGAAACTGCCAGTAGGTGCCGCGAATTCCGAGCAGGGGTACTGGGACGTGATGCCGCCGGGCTGTTGGGAACAAAATGGACTGACTTAAGCCTCCTCTTAGGTCATTGTCTCGCAAATTCCCCCCTGTCTAAAGTTGGCCGTGGGCTAAAGACTTAATTAACGCTACTTTTATGTCTGCCAGTAACCATGTAAACCCATCATGCACTTTGGCAGGCGACCATCCACAGTTATAACCCTTTAGGAAGTTTAGGCCATGTCTGAGTCGCATGTGACCCTACCTCTTCCCCTGGCCACACAATGCACGCATAGCTCTAAACTGCCAGTAGGTGCGGCGAATTTCGAGCATGGGGATACATGGGTACTGAGGCGTGACGCTGTCGGGCTGTTGCCATCAAAATGGACAGACTTGAATTGAAGCCTCTCTGCCATTGTCTCTCAAATTCCCACCTGCCCAATGTTAGCCATGGAGATCCCCTTGTATGTAACCTATACACTAATGTGATCATATATCTAGTGTATATGTTCCGTATGATTGTTGTAAACATTGGTTATCTCAATAGAACTGCATTGCTGAACTACTACCTATTACTACGAAGGAAAATGTTTTAAATGAAAGATTTGAATAGCCTATCTGTTAGACAATTGGATGCTGATTACGTCAGTGCAATCCGTTTCTCCATAGCTGATTCGGAGATACGGCGGTTTTCATTTTTCGCCCTCATGGCGTTCCATATTTTTTTTCCCTTTTGGCGTTCCATACTAATTTCTGTTCGATCGGCGAATTTTGTACAAATGGCGCGAGAACATCTTGTATTGTGTATAATCTTTACGACAGCGTATGATATTCGCATCTTTGCGGCCGTGTATCATCTTTGCGGCCGTGTATCATCTTTGCCGCCGTGTATCGTCTTTCCGGCCGTGTATCTTTGCGGCCGTGTATCATCTTTTCGGCCATGTTTGTCCGTGGGATGTACGCGCGGTCCGGTATTTTTTGTACAAACGGCGTTCCATACTGAATACTGGATATTGTGAAACTACTGCATGGAATGTATCCTTAAATGGATTTCATTGAGGCAATGTACTATATGGAAACTTGTTTACAGCTGTTTGCAAATTATTTTCCCTATTTATTATTTCGGCAATTCACACACAAATTTGCTCATTTTGTAACATGCCAGACTCCTTCCAAGTACGTACAATACAATAAGCAAAGCGTGTTCGTGTTACTATTAAAATGCATTTGATGGCTTTTCGATTCCTTGGCGTCAGCTGTAGGAGTCTTGTGGTCAGTACTGCATGTGTATGTATGTGTGTGTCTGTGACACTTTCGTGTAACCATTTTGTTATCGCAGGAGTTCCATGACGGTTTGATATCATACTTGGCATGTGTATTGCCAATGTTGAGTAGATGATCTCTATTGATTTTGATGGAGGTCACAGGTCCATTGGAGGTCGAGGGGTCAAACTCTGAAAACCTTGTAACCACATTATCTCGGCCATCCTACAGTGGATTGATATCATACTTGATATGTGTATTCTCCAAACTGAGTAGATGATCTCTATTGATCTTGATGGGGGTCAAAAGTCGTCTTGAGGTCAACAGGGGTCAAACACTGAAAACCTTGTAACCACATTATCTCAACCGTTCTACAGAGGATTAATCTCATACTTGGTATGTGTATTCTCCAAACTGAGTAGATGGTTCCTATTGATTTGGATGGAGGTCGAATGTCATATGAGGTTGACCAGGTCAAACACTGAACACTTTGTAACCATGTTATCTCAGCCATCCTACTACAGTGGATTGATCTCATACTAGGTAGGCTATGTGTATTGCCAATATTGAGTAAATTATCCCTATTGATTTAGGAGATCAAATGTCATATGAGGTCAACAGGGGTCAAACCCCGAAAACCTTTTAACCACATCTCAGCCATACTACAGTGGATTGTACTCATACTTGAAAGTTGGTA
>JAODUJ010002908.1:0-12892 GCA_027564615.1 Psolus chitonoides | reverse complement strand
CCTCACCAACGCACTGGTAATACAGTTAAAAAATTAAATTGAAAAAAGACACTGTAAAAAATGTCGGTGAAATGTTGTAGAATTTCAGAGAAAAATAAAGAAATACGAAAGAATACAAAATAATTGCTGTCAATTAATTCACAGCACTATTTTTGTATTTCCTATTTGTTTCTTTATTTTGTTTCTGTAATTCTACAACATTTTTACCGACATTTTTCACATTGGACAACATGCCAAATTGTCATCCCAACTAATCCAAAAATAATTATACCCTTTGTATGAAAGAGAATGAAAAATTACTCCGGTCTGTGATCTTTAGTTAGAGCTGATATGCACACTCATCGACCTCATTTAAAGGGTGACAGGACACAAGAAGACAGAACTCAGCCGCAAGTGCCGGTAGATTGAACTTTGGATGACCTCAGTTAGGATAACACATACGATAGACGCATTTAATATTGAATGTTACAATACATTATCGCGCGACCTCCTGAACGTGATACAGGCGATGTTACTCGAACTTCGTCATTGATATCAGGGTTGCCAATTGAATATTCTCTATTCTTGAGTCTTGTCGACCTTTAACTGAGCACAGTGAGTTCGTTTGATACCCAAGGTGAGGTGAACGAGTGTCATTTGTTGATGGGATCATTCAATGTTATCACATCAAAATCCCAAAATAACTTCTTTCTGAAAATTTGCTGTAGCCTATTGAAAATATAAGGAACAGAATAACTGCATTGTTCAAAATTTTTGTTTAACATCAACAGCTCTGTAAGCCTACGTCAGGAATGAAATCACTTTTCGAAATGAAGATCGCAGACCTGAGCATTTCATTTAAAACTGCTATTTGCAATCAGCCATACACTCGTCGTTAACTAAACAAACGCCTGGATTCATCTTCCACAGATGACTCCACGGCTAATATTGTACAGAGGAAGACCCCGGGTGACGTCATGTAATCGATCGTGGATATTTGGCGCGGGAATATATAACCAAATAACCATCTGATGACTGATTCCCGGCGCTAGCGGCCTGACTTCCCGACACGTGCATCCGGCGCAATGAGTGTGACGAGGTTTGACTTACAAAGACGAACGAGGCAGGGGAGACATATATAGGCTACTGATCACGGAACAATTATTCTAGAAACTCATTAATGAAAATATATGAAAATAAAAACAAACGGAGCGGCTGAAAATAAAGGGTTACAAAAGATGACATGCAACACGAACCATTTTCAGTTTAGACTGGATAAAAAGACAAGACGATAATAAAAAGGGTTCGGAAATTCAACAATGCAAATTCAACAGTAGGCCCCTAAAAGGTATAACAAAGTAAGTAGTAACGAGATAACCTACGGTACCTATATTATTTTGTACATTCTTGTCGGACTCATAGGATGGGGATAATTGTAATTTCTAACATGGCTATATTATAAGGACCTTAGAACAAAATATTTAAAGATGAGAATAAAAACGTTATGTATTTATATTTTGCTTATTTTTAAAGTGCATAACTTTAGAGAATTTCGTCTTGATATGAAGACTTGGTTTTCTCTTTATTCGCAGAACACTGTCTTTCCTTTCTCGCCTTTGCATGGTATCGTAGGTACGTCATTATTAGTATAAAGCTCGTTCAAATATAGAACGCCCGGGAAACAATTCTTGTTCAGTTTGAAGGTAATCGAGCAGGAATTTGACTACCGTATTTTGAAAATTCATGTTTCAGTTTTCATGAGCAAATTTGCTTTCTGACATGCAGGGATAAGTTGCCGAAAGCACACGCGTTAAAGCAAGTAGGGGGGAGTGGGGCAAGAAGTCACGAAATTTATCGTTATTGTTCTGTAGCAGAGAAATACAATGGTAAGTCAGTTTGGTATATACATGATAAGATAGCTTATGTGGTGGCCTACCTACAACCGCCTTTATCACTGAATAATTAATTAGCTGTGAACCGTTAATGCGATTTTGTATGTGAAATTTGAAATGTGACAAGTTGCCCCATAGATAGGGCAAGGGGTGGGGCAAGTTGTCACAAGACATAACATCTATTCATAACTGCCAATAAGTTGGATCCAGGAACATACCATGACCAAGGCCTCATAAAATTATTTGTTAATGTTTGAAATAGTTTAAATGCTATTTCAATTAACGTGTACTGTATAATTAGTATTTTGGGGGCAATTTGTCACAACTTTCGCGCACTAGGTCCATTCAGTACAAAGTATATATGTGACAACATGCCCCGTTATCCTATTTTCCAACCAAAGGGCCAGATCTGAGCAACTTATATCGGTATCATATTTCTGTCTGCGCAGTAACAAGAACAATCTTCTGATCTACTTAATATCACCTCTTCCATACCAGCAGTATAAACAATCAGTGAAACACACCTTTTCAAAGTCAGATTCAAAAAAGTAGTTCTTGGAGTCTAAAAGTGAGGTGGTTGTACTATAGAAGCTTTAGGTAATTGTGATACCATCATGATGTGTGTAAATAATGCAAGGGTGCGTGTTAGTGGTGGTAGTAGTATACACCCATTCGCTTGGAATTTCCTCTTTTGCAAGGGCTCCGTGACAACCTGCCCCTGTGACAACTTGCCCCATCTTTCCCTATCTGTATTTGGGTGGTAGTCTGCTAGGAAACACTTTTTTGCCATAAAACGGAGGTCCTACTATGTATATGGTTCCCTAGTTATTCCTGAAAAAAATCCTTCACAAAAGTGTTTCCGCATACATTGCCAATTTACGGAGAAACGAGCCAGGAGATGTAAAAATTGACGGCGACAGTTTAGGCTAGGCCTCCAGCCTAACGTTAGGTTATGTGGACTGTTGAATGCTTGGTGTTTCAATTTTGAAGATTTTATCCAATTATTTTCATAGGATCACAACTTTGCAGTGGCGTAGCCAGAATTTACTCAATTTAGCGTCAGGGGGAGCGAAAATATAACAGCTATACATTTATCAAAATCGGGCCGTAAAAAAAGCTCCAATTTTGCAAAAAAAAATCATTTCTGTTTCTCCCTGGCTACGCTACTGCGACTTTGTATGATATAATAACACCATCTGTGCATGTTGTATGGCATCGCTGTGTGAACATGAACAGAGATACTGGCATTAACTTCAAGACCTCCTAGCCCAAAATCGAAACGATCTGAGTATGGAAATTTGTAAGGTTTATGGTGCATGGGAAAACCTGTCAGCCACGAGGTGAAGGGTGGCATATGCCTGGAGAAACCACTGCTGGTTCCTGGGGGCCCCAGAACGGAGTCGATTTGATATGTAGGCCTACGTCAATGGGGAAATTACGGTAATGGCGGTGCCGTCCTAAGCATAAAGTTAGGCTGGGCCTAGCCTTACACAGTGTGAGTGGATGATGGGCCTAATATTCTGACATTGTTGAAGTTGGTTTGGGGCCATTCCTTCGCTCGGTATTAATAATCACCGCAACGCATCTTCGCTTCGATCAAGCCACACATATATACAACTCCCAGACTCCCGTGTGCAACAGTAATAATGATAACGCTCTTCTGAATATTCTGAGCGCTGTTTTCATGATTACCACGGTACTAATCCACGTCTCTGTAATTTATCGGAACAATGGTTTCATCTCTAATTAGACGTAGTATTAGGTTTACATATTATGATATACTGCATGTTAACTGCACGCACCTGTATACACCAACCTGACTAATAAGACATTTATTGGTCATTAATATCATATCATACCAGCTAAAGTTTGTTATTCGAAGCAGTGAAGCGAGATTGATTTAAAGGACATGATTGTATAATAAATGTACCCGGGACTGTATATAACCTAATCAGGCTCTAGTGGTTGATGGAACGCCCGCCTTCTATGGAATGGAGTTCCGGAGTTAGATTACATAACTAAATGATCGACAAGGTTGGCAATGCGCGGGAATCAGTTCATTCTAATGTCGAATAAAACTGAAAGAAACATGTTTCTCGACCCAGATGCGCTGAAGCCGATATTTTGGTAGTCTGAAGCGCATGTAACTTCAGGGATTGAATCCACACTGGCGATATTCTTTTGTATTGATGCGCATGGTAGTCCGTGACGTCACGAACTACCACTAGCAAATTTGGCTATTACTCTTATACTTACTTTTCGACTGTCCGAGAAAGAAAAAGAAAAAAAGTTAAAAAACAAGTAAAAAATTGAAAAGGCAAGTAAAACATATGTTTCTCGCTCCTGCCACTTCCGCACGGCAGCTGTCGTCTGGAAAATGATATAGGCCTAACAACAACAAAATTGTAACACTCGAGAACTCCCAATCTTTCCCAAATTAAATTGTTGGTAAATGTCTACTTTGAACATGATTTTTTCATTACGACATTGAATTACTGACCATGACAGACAACAATGAGTTTGGCAGTTTGAAGAAATCTACCTCTGATGTGTGTAGGCACTATACAAAGTGTGAAAACGAAATAAAAAGAACAATAATAATATCAAGGTCCGCTGTAGTTATGTTCATATGTGCAATTTTACCTTTTTACTTGGCCTACCCCCCCCCTCCCCCCCCCCAAACAAAAAAAAACACCGACCAATTGACAAACACAAAATATTCGTAAAGTAAACATATAATAGATATTGAAACGCAAACAAGTTTCGCTCTCACAGTATTTCATAACAAGTTATGGTTAGAAATGCTACCAATAAGTATTAATCAATACATATATACCAGTTAAAACATTGAGCGAACCTAACTCGGCATATATTGCAACCCTTTAAAACAATGCTAGCACATTTCTACTTTATACAGGTCTATATTGTACAAAGATATAGCAGTATAGATGCATTTCACGTAGAGGCAATAAAGTCGTTTTATCCGACCCTAAACAGATGAATGGAGGTTGTGTATGTATACAATTTCATCCAGTCTGAATACGAAATCAGAAATTGCTGCAACTAGCTCGAGTCATGATATACTCCACGGGTAGCCATGCGCCAAACCGCCCGAGAAAATAAAAAACAAGAATTGCAGGTTTTGATTTCCTCTGGGATCTCGGTTATAATCAAATAAACATCGAATGCTAAATAATGAAATTGCTTTCTACCTACGACGAGGTGGATGATATTGTATGGTATGATGGCGCGGCGGCCTGCTAATATAAACACACGCTGAGTCGCCGTTCGAATTATAAGTGCGTGTCGAGTGAAGTTGCTGGCTTGGGCAGGTTGGGTGTTTTTACTGCAAGTCCCACTGCAAAGTGATTCGCCTATGTCAGCACATTGAACAATGAGAAAACATAAACTATATGGGATCCGTCTTTTCAAAGGTGAATTAACAGTAATTTCCGTTGTCAATTATCATGGTTTGGCCATAATTATTCATATAGAATTTACATAATAATCGGATTCTTAAAGTGTTCAATATTGCGAACCTGAACTATATAGGCTAACAGGAAAGCTATAATAGCAAACAGTGTATCCATTTTTGCTGGTCCCGAAAGGAACAAGCCTATAGTCCTCTTTGTACGTCACTCTGTCACCCTGTCACTCTGTCACTCTGTCACTCCGTCACTCCGTCACGCCACTTTACCTTGTACACACCCTAAGTTGACCATGCCTAGTTTAATCAAGTTCACACTCGGTGTACATGTTCCCAATAATGAGTACATGATCCTTATTGTTTTTGGGAGAGGTCAAAGGTCATCTGAGGTCAAACTTTAAATACCTTGTAAACCCTCCAAGTCAACCATGCCCGGTCCGATAAAGTTTAAACTCGGTATGTAGGTTTCTATGATGAGTACAAGGACCCTATTGATTTTGGTGGAAGTTCGAGCTCATTTTTTGTCAAAAATGGGAATGTTGTGAAATTTTGGTATTTTTGATACTTTTGCTTGTAAACACGCTAAGTCGACCATGCATGGTCGGATCTGGTTTATACTTGGTATTTGTTCCCCATAATGAGTACATGATACTTTTTGTTTTTGGGAGAGGTCAAAGGTCATCTGAGGTCAACAGAGGTGAAACACTGACAACACTGTAAACAGTTCAATAACTGAGAATGAGGGGTTGGCGTCTCGACAATAACTAACTGTGATGGATGGGATAGAACATGACTTTGGAGAAACAACTGCTTCACAGACTCTACAAACCCTTAGACCAACTTTATCTGGGATCAGCTTTTACGAGTCATGCTCGTTCTTGTTAATTGATAGATTGATGGGCCAATATATATATGGCATGTAGCACATTTTAAACAACTTGTGTAGTCAACCACTGTAGTAGTTTTATTTTTAATCTAACTTTTTCAGTGTTTTTCTTTTCTTTTTACGAGTTAAAGGTGTAATCAGAGTTTACTTCATACTTTTGTTCCGTGACCCACGCATACACATAAATACCTCCACGTTAACATACAGTAATTAATAAGACATTATCCTAGTTGAAAAAGAATGTCCATGCGGAACGGAAGAACCGAATAAAACCATAACGGAATTGTACGGTACCAGTTCTGCGAAACAGAATTATTATTATTCACTCGTTCCAATTACTCATGAGTTATAATTGATATAGAAGTAAACATTGGATTATGTTACTTTTCAAGGACGTAGAAGCGATTAATGTTATTGATTCTTGCTTTCTCGAAGGTATTAATAGAGGATATTCTCCATGAGTTTTACCTGCGGGAGAGCAGTTCAAGCAATCATCCTGTCTCTCCTTCTGTTATTCCGTTCGGTCGTACGCAAACGCTCCAAATTGGGGGCGCTATTTCAAAATTAGCACTGTTCGGTCGTTAGCAAATGCTCCAAATTGGGGGCGCTATTTCATAATTAACACTGAACATTGTTTCCACTTTCAAGGAAATTACCCGAAATTCGGGTAACACAATGAACTAAAGAGTAATCATCAGTCCGTTCCTTGGCCCGCAGCTTCCGAGATCTACTCGAGCTTGTTTCTCAAGTCTTGACGGGCATCAAATGCAAATCTAAATCGACGATAAAGATATTTTATTTTTGCATTACTTTAGGTTTCTGGACAATCTTACGATTGTGTTAGTAGTTTCACTTCCACTTAACACAACCAGGTACAGTGGAGAGAGGTGATAGCGTGGTGCAGTGGATTGATTGACGGCATGCACTAAAGAGGCACAGGTTCAAATTCCCACTCATGCCTTGATACTTGCTCCTCAAGAGCTGTATAATTGCAGTTTTTGATGGTCTTGCAATTTCTGGTTTTGTTGCAGTGGAAAGCAGTTACAAGTCTGGGTAATTAGGTTTATTGGATGTTTCGACATGACTGTTTTACTGTGGTGACCCCGAACAGGTTGCTACCACCTCTCTCAGCATTCAGGAAAGTGACTGGAGGCTGGGAGTTTCACTCATGTCCGTTGGATGAGGATGTTGATGAGGATGTTACATGGCGGTCCCGGGAGCATGATGGATTTGTAATAGTCACACGCCTGTCTCATTTGTCTCTGAACACTATTCGAGAAGAGAAGGCGAGCCTTCGCCGGTGTTCATCCATGATCACATTGCCTCAGGGTTCCTCGGTGGGCCCTAATTGGCTTCCTGAACCCGTAGAATTCTAAACTCTATTATAGACTTGATGATGATAATACCAATGCTGCAACACACCATATTTGAACGGTTGAGAAGAATTTTTCAACTTAGCTCAAAGCAGCAAATGCAAACTCACTGAGCGCCTTTAAGTTAAAAGATACTGAACTTAATCATCCCAATTTTATAGAACCTATCAGACCTGTTTAAATATTCAGATTTTTGGAGAATTTTTCTGAAAACACACAAACAAATTCCTAATAATTTATATTGCCCCATACAAATTCCCAATAATTTATATTGCCCCACCCTATTATGCCAACGAAAGGACAAAAGGTATTTATAAATGAGAACTAACAAAAGCTCAAAATCGTCAAACAAAGCTTGTTAACTAACATTACCTTTCCCGTCCATGTATCCAGTAAGCTGAGGCAGATTTTTCCCTCGTAGTAAAGGTTGGGGTTTAGTTTACCGGGGCAGAAGGCATGAAAGTGAACCACAGGGGGGCTCCTGGGATAGTTCTCTGGTAGGTAACCATCAAAGTAGAACAGACAGTCCTCATAGGGGGTACTGGAGGGACCCTCGATCAGGGCAGAAAACAGGTGCTGAAAGGAAAAAAAGAAAAGTAAATAATTGAGTTTATCAGGGCAGTGAGTAAGAAAGTGGACCACAGGGGGCTTGAAATAGGGAAGTTGGCTGGTAGGTAACCATCAGAGTAAAACAAACAGTGCTCGTCGGGGGTACTGGAAGGATTCTCAATTAGGGCTGAAAAGAGTTAATAATTGAGTTTATTGGGGTAGTGCGTAAGAAAGTGGAACACAGGGGGATCAATAGGGTAGCTGTCTGGCAGGTCCCCATCAAAGTAGAACAGACAGTCCTCATAGGGGGTGTTGGAGGGACCTTCAATCAGGGCTGAAAACAGGTACTGAAGAGAAAGAAAGTCAATAATTGAGTAATAACTCTATAACCCACGGCCGTCATTGGGCAGGGGGAATTTGTGCAACAATGGCCGAGGAGGCGCTTAAGACAGCCCCTATTGTTCGTGACATTACAGGAGCGTCACACTCCAGCGCCCCTGCATCTCCCTGCTAGATATATCTTTTTGCTTCTCGCATTTTCAAGCATGTCGTGGCCAGGGGAAGAGGCAGGCTCACATGCGACCCAGACATGGTCTATAGGGTTATACCATTACACAAGGCAGCACACTGGCAATGGGTCAATCTTTGGACAATCTCGGCCATGGCCTATGCAACTAATGTTGACTACAGCTGCAACTGGCTTATGGTTGGTTATTCAGCTGAATTACATCAAATGTGTAGTGGAGAAAAAATCTGAATAATAGGTGACACATTCCAGTGATATATCAGAAAAATTGGTAACAGGCTTAGCTGAAAACTTTAAGAAGAAATCCCAGAGCAATTACAAGTGCTTTCTACATAGAAAATACATACCCTGTAAAATCACTTACCATTTTATCTTCAAAACCTTTCACCCAAATGCCTGGAGGTAGCGAGGACTTCAAAAGCTGCACCTGAAATCAACAAAAGAGTTTTCCATGAAAAAACCAACCAAATTTAACTTTAAAATTTCTATGGGTTCATCATCATCTTTTTTAACGTCTGGATTAATCCACTTAAGTGGGTAAGACAGTTCATGGCAGCTCTCACAAGCTCCGTGTGGTCCGCCGGTGATGAATTTGAACTACAATCCCAGGTCTCCCTGCACAATGCTAGCTAGACCAGGTCTTCTTTGGTTGTTCTCAAGGTGCCCTTCCAGCAATCTTCATGTCGGTACACCTCCTAATCCATTCATCACTATTCACTACGTTGAACATGTCCGTACCATCCAAGCCTTCTTGCCCGTAGACTGGATTTCAGACTGGGGAGAACCAGATACTTTCTTTTCTCTTGGACAGGTAGCATTTCCTTGAATTTGCCCCAACCAGACCGTGATCTAGTTATGGCTGCAATCAGTGCAACCACCACCTCCACTGACCATGTCACCAAGATAGCAGAATGAACCTACCACCTGCAGATGTTGGCCATCCACTCCCACATGACCAGTGGGCCTGTCATCAATTAAGTATTGCAGTGCAAAGACATCTGCTGCATTTGAAACTGGGGTTCAGGAACCTGTTTCGGCTGATTGAGGCACCTTGAAGATACATGATCATTGATGAAACCAGTATTAGTCTTCTCTTCTTGACTAGAGTTCAGAGGGTAATGAGGCAGATGGGTAACTATCACAATCCCATCCTACTCTTCCTCAGACCAACATTTATTTATACATGTCACATCATCATCATTCAATTTAACGTAAATTTTCCACACAAATGTGGGTACGACGGGGGCCTTTACAAGAAATGTAAAGTATTTTGAAGCAATTAACTAGTATCATGACTTGGACGCCCTTCCTAACAGTCTCCTCGGAGAGGATCTAGTCCAAAAATGAACCCCACATTCACATAAAACTTGGTACATATAGCAAACATTTGGTGGTGAAAATGTTGAGGTCATGTGGAGGTCATTAGGGGTCATTTGAGGTCAAATTACTAATCATTGTTAGATTCACATGAAACTTGGTACATACAGTAAACATTTAGTGGCAAAAGAATTGGAGGTCATCAGGGGTCATTTGAGGTTGAAGCACTAATACAAGATGACCAGATCATAGCATTTTAGCAACTGACAAATGAATTTCCAGAGCTATCACTTTTAGGTTGTAACCAACTGAAATATGCGAGTTAACTCTCAGCATTTAGCCACTCTTCTAAATGCTGAGAGAAGTGGAAGAAACCTCTTGGCCATTATTGCATGACAGCCATTGCATGGCAGTCAAATAATTGTCAAATCTTATACATTCATTTCACCGTTCAGTACCAATACTACTAAACATAATGCGGTTCTCAAACCCCTAGTTTCGCCTAGTTACGCAGCAATGGGTTTTCGCTTTGATTTCTAAAATGCTATGATCTGGTCATCTCATATTAGTGCTTCAACCGCAAATGACCCCTGATGACCTCCAAATAACCTTCAAAATTTTCGGCACCAAATGCTCACTGTATGTACCAAGTTCCATGTAAATACAACAGTGTTTAGTAATTTGACCTCAAATGACCCCTGATGACCTCTGAATGACCTTACCTCAATGGGCTCAATATGCAAAATAAGCCAATTAGCCTAATTATTCAGTGTATTTTGTGCTGACAAATTTAATCAGAACGAGAACCCACGCCCCTCCAACCCCATACCAAGTTTCGTCATCATATCTCCTATGGTTCAGGAGATATGCTGTTCACAAGCAAACTGCACGGACGGACGGACGCCATAGGGACCACTAAGTCTCCATCTGAACATAGTTCAGGCGAGACAAAATTAAATTAGTGTGAATCCCCTATTATGAACCACTATCGCACATGTTCTTCACACGATGGAACAATTCCAGACGGTGCTTTAATCATGGATTTAAAACTGGTCTTAAATAGTTTTCTACACAGTAAAGTGCACAGGCAGATCAGTGAGGGTTTATGAATGTAATGTCATTCATTATGATGAGAACTGCTCAAAGTAGTATTTGGGTCTTGAGGGCGAAACATTCATCTTCTCCAAATAGCGACATTATCTGGAAGTAGGTGGTACTAACAATATTACCTGATGAATATGAATGACTAATACAGTGAAACAAAATACAGTCAATTGAACATAAAATATGGATCTATTTCATCACGTATTTTTCTTTCTGGGTCAAAATCACTCACTCACCTCTTTCCTAAGGGCAGTTAAAAACTTTTTCTGATCTGTCGGCTGAACTGACCTGGAATAGAAATGGTGGCTCTCTGGTGCTGTTTCAACCAATGTGAATACTCCTCCTGAAAATAGCAAGAACACTGTGTTGATGATTTTCTTGATGGAATTCATCAAGCTAAATAGGCATGATACAGGGTTTGTTCATATTGCAAACCCATGTTCATCGCAAACAAATGATCACATGCATAGGTGGCAGCATGGCGTAGTGGATCGAGTGTTCCACTTGCACTAACAAGTCCCGGGCTCGAATTCCACTCTGTGTCTGCTTGCTCGTCAAAAAGCTGTGGAGCGCTTGTTGGTGGTTTCGCAAATTTCATCAAAAAGCTGTACTGACAGTAGTTGACGGTTCAGTTGTTGTGAATGAGCAATTCATTCAGGGATACATTACGTCCCTTGGTCAGGTTCGGCACAGCTGTCCTGCAGTGGTGACGGTCAGGTTGCTACCACCTCTCTCAGCAATTAGGAAAGTGTCTAAAGGCTAAGAGTCTCACGTCTGTCAGATGGAGTCGTTAATGGCAGACCGGGAGCAGGATGGGCTTGTATGGTTACACACCTGGCTCGTTATACCTTCTGAACACTGTTCGAAAAGAGAAGGCAAGCTATCGCTGGTGTTCATCCATGATCACACTTGGCTCCAGGGTTCCTCGATGAGCCATAGTTGGCTTCCTGAACCTGTATATAACTAAACTAAACTATCCCTCTATTCTCATCACCACCTGTGTCCATCGGAGAGTCAAGGTCAGGATGGCTGGGGGTGGATCAGAGGTGCAGCAGGACCCTCACAAGTCCCATGGTCCAATACAGCCAACAGCAGTCTCGGACTGTAACCCAGAAGATCAACTATCCAAGCAACTGTTATGCTGTTGTACCCATTAATACACCTGTTGCATTCATAAACCCAGGCATGATCTACCCATACACGGAAGTCATTTAGGACCTGTTTTAAATCCATGATGAAAGACGGACACTCAAATGTTCCATTGTGAGTAAGGAGAATCTACTCGGTCTTCAATCGGTTTTGAGTGAAACAACTTCACACGTTTTGGTAACATTGCCATCGACAGTGTATGGGGCTAGGAGGTATGCTGGCTGAACATCAAAATATGAGTAAATGGTTTATGAATGGTAGTAGTGACCAGATGACCTTTGGCCTTTCTTTCTGAATTACAGCTGGTCTGACATCGGATTAAAAGGCAACGGCTTCGTCTCGGTACGCTCAACCCCCTACAATGACGTCATCTTGGTCTTAACTCTGCACCAAAGCCCGACAAATCAGGTCATTATTCCCTAATTTTTTAACCACAGAGCTGATTATACTCACTTTGCCTTCATATAAGCTCCGTAACATCAAGAGCTCATGAAGAACACAGCCGAGAGCCCATAAGTCACACGAAACGGCATATCTGACAAAGAAGCATATTATAATAATATTCAATGTTAGGTTCTTATTGCTGATGTACCAATTTATGCACCTGGGTGGAGAGAGGCAATAAAGGTAATGTGTCTTGCCTATGAACTAGATGTAATTCCAGTAATGCTGTTGTGCTCATTTATTCAC
>JAODUJ010002797.1:0-12895 GCA_027564615.1 Psolus chitonoides | reverse complement strand
TATAGTGTTGAGCGCGATAGTAGATTAAGGTTCTTTAGTCTTAGTAATGGTAAGTATTGGTCAGCGATGTAGATTTAAATGTTTTGGAAACATCAAGAAGTTTGGCATAACTTTTCAATTTGTTGCAATGAAAAGCAGTTAGGATTATAAAGATTTTACACAGAGCTTTTCCGCCCAAGTGTGAATATGATGTCACAAATGTTGCCAGATGTTCAATTGAAATGAAGATTTCTAGAGTCTTCAAAACTCAATAACTTGAGTACCGGACATGCTATTGCGATGGGACTTCCACAGTTGTGTTTAGTTTTTAATCCTCTTATTTGTCGAAGTTTTCATTTTGGTCTGGACTATTCTTTTAACTCTGACCAGTTACTGCTATCTTACATCTTACTACGTGACGCCTTACTGTTTGCCTTGATGTAATGCTCAGGTAACTGCAGGGTGACTCGTTAGGTAGTCCATGGGCCCGCCATGTTTGTCTGCCTCACTGTACGTATAGTACGTATAGACAGACCTCACATATATTATGAGAATGTTCTGTTAGTTACGCAGTGCACCGATTCTTCTAAACATGTGTGCCTCACTGCATATCAGTGCACCCCAACTAGTCATTCCCGCATGACTCGCCTTAAAGTATTATTTGAATATATCATTTTGTGCAAGCAATGTATTTAGTCATGCAGCAATATCACCCAGCATCTTCACGCGCATGTTACACTTTCTCAGCGAGCTGTCGCATCGTTATACCAGAATCTTTGCTGCTTTGCAGCCATACCAAACAAATTCAACGAACCTGATTTCCTGAATAAATTACTAACAATCTAACAAGACCAGAAAACTGTGGGACCATCAAATACTGCAGAATAGCTCTTGGAAAACAAGTATCTAGGAAAGACTCAAAGGTACATGTATACAGGGTTGGGTCGGTTTGCTCGTGGAAAACGGTCGAGTTTTGTGGTAATTTTTACATATTCCGAAAGTATTTCCGATATATTAACGTGTAATGATCTTTGTTTACTCCCAAAATACTGTGTAGGACAGGGATTAGAAAACGATTTCAATTTTGTCGGCACAAAAATAGTTTTCAAGGTAATGCCTTTTGCGGTAGTCCAAAACGTTGCTGGCTTCAAAAAACGTGTATTCTTGTTTACGTTCTGAAGAATACACAGTACCTGTAACACGATTATGCCAATAGACTGAACCAAAAGTTATCGTTTTTCATATTACAGCAATAGCTTTTTCAAATACTGAGAGACACCCTTGAATCTCATTCCAATTTTTCATCAAAT
The DNA here is from genome assembly GCA_027564615.1 of Psolus chitonoides. Taxonomy (NCBI): domain Eukaryota; kingdom Metazoa; phylum Echinodermata; class Holothuroidea; order Dendrochirotida; family Psolidae; genus Psolus; species Psolus chitonoides. The sequence goes on along the minus strand of JAODUJ010002797.1, from coordinate 11,606 downwards.
TCTAATCAATTATACTTCGATTAAAACCTCAGACGAAAGCAAAATCGTAATTATTTGACATTTCTGTAGATATGCGCATATGACAAATTGTGTTTCCAAACTGGTTTTGTAGCTAGAACAAACCCTGTAGTGTATATGCACCTTCAAATCCGAACATATGTAGTACAGAGCAGTCACTCAATTGACTACAGTCATCACACTATGCTACAACATTCTAGTTTGGAAAAACCAATTTCCATTTCCATGAAGGCCTGAAGAAACATTGGGGAAAAAAATTGCCAGAGTGTAGCTCGTCAACCCTTACCTCTGCATGGTGGACAAGCATATCTTTGGATTTTGCCAGATTCTGATTCTTCAACACCCACACACGAACCGTGATACCACTCCTCACAAGTATCACAGGCACTGTGGATGAATGGAGTAAAATGGTTCATCTTAATTACTATTCTCATTATTAATGTATTTCATGGGATAAACATAAATTAGCATTGTTCATGTACCATATGGGTGCAACCATGATATAAATAACCCTTCATAATTCAGTTTATATCAAAATGCAACTAGTTGGTGTCCTGCAAATGTGCAGTATGATTCCTTGCCAGAATAATTTAAATGAAACATAAGTATGATGTCAACAACTGAAGTTGACATTACCAAGTTATGTTGCTCAGAAGATTGATTTCTGCATGTTAACTTCAGCTGAAAATAACAGGGACCATGTACTAACTACATGATGAACAAACATACAAAGTATGAACTCAGTTAAAAGTTTGGTATATCAAGTTATGGTGGTTAGGTTTTCCCAGTATTTGACCTCTGTTGACATTTGACCTACACCCAAAAACAATAGGGACCAAGTACTAACCATGATGAATATGAGCTCAATTGAAATATGCCCCATCAAGTTATGGTGGATATAAGATTTTCAGTGTTTGCCTCAGATGACCTTTGACCTCCACTAAAAACAACAGGGATCAGGTACTAATTATGATGAACACACATACCAAGTATGAGCTTAATTGAAGTTTGCCCTATCAAGTTATGGTGTTTACGAGGATTACACAGTGTTTGGCCTATGTTGACCTCAGATGACCTTTGACCTCTACCGAAAACAATAGGATCATGTCCTCACTGAGGGACATACATACCAACTTACCAAGTATGAACTCAATTAAAGTTTGCCCTATCAAGTAATGGTGGTTACAGAGTTTTCAGTCTTTGACCTCTGTTGACCTCAGATGACCTTTGACCTCCACCAAAAACAATAGGGACCATGAACCTACTATGGTGAACACACATACAAAGTATGAGCTCAATTGGAGTTTTCCCTATTAAGTTATGGTTGTTACAAGGTTTTCAGTGTCTGACCGCTGTAGATCTCAGATGACCTTTGACCTCCACCAAAATCCATATGTATCAGGTACTGACTATGATGAACACACATCAAGTATAAGCTCAATTGGAGTTTTCCCTATCAAGTAATGGTGTTTACAAGGAGTTTACAGTGTTTGACCTCCGTTGACCTCAGATTAACTTCGAACCCCATTAAAAACAATAGGGCCCATGAACTTACTATGGTGAACACACATACCAAGTATGAGCTCAATTGAAGCTTGCCCTATTAAGTTATGGTGGTTACAAGGTTTTCAGTGTTTGACCTCTGTTGACCTCAGATGACGTTTGTCCTCCACTAAACTCGATGTGTTGAGGTACTGACTATGATGAAGACACATACCAAGTATGAGCTCAATTGGAGTTTTCCCTGTCAAGTTATGGTGTTTACAAGGATTTCACAATATTTGACCTCTGTTGACCTCAGATGACCATTGACCTCTACCAAAAGCAATATAGATCATGTACTCACTATGAGGGACATACATACCAAGTATCAGATTATTTGAAGTTTTCCTTATCAAGTTATGGTGTTTACAAGGTTTTCAGTGTTTGACCTCCACCAAAATCAATAGAGACCATGTACTCACTATGGGAAATCCAGCACCCAAGTATGAAAAAGATCCGACCTACATCGTTCAGTTATCGTGTTTACAAGTTTTATCACACACACACAGACATGCCTCACTGCATAGATTCCACTAACGGGACCCCTGATACATAGTCATGACTGCATAGTGCATATATCCATGGGCGGCGATCATGGGGGGACATATCCAGATGCGAGGACGTGCCACTTACAGGAACCCTGATACATAGTCAAGACTGCATAGTACACATTTCCATGAGTGGCGATCATGGGGGACATGTCTGGATGCGAGGACGTGCCATTAACAGGACCCCTGATACATATTCATGACTGCATAGTGCACATATCCATGGGCAGGGATCATGAGGGGACATGTCTGGATGCAAGGATGTGCCACTTACAGGTACCCTGAGACATAGTCATGACTGCAGAGTGCATATATCCATGGGCGGCGATCATGGGGAACATGTCTGGATGCGAGGATGTGCCACTAACAGGAACCCTGATACATAGTCATGACTGCATAGTGCATATATCCATGGGCAGTGATCATGGGGGACATGTCTGGATGTGAGGCTGTGTCACTAACAGGACCCCTGATATATAGTCAGACTGCATATATCCATGAGCGGCGATCATGTGGGGACATGTCTGGATGCGATGACATGCCACTTACAGGGACCCCGATACATAGTCATGACTGAATAGTGCATATCTCCTTGGGCAGCGATCATGGGGGGCCTTGTCTGGACGTGAGGACGTGCCACTCACAGGGACCCTGATACATATTTCATATATCCATGGGCGGCGATCATGTGGGGACATTTCTGGACGCGAGGACGCACCACTTTCAGGAACCCTGATACATAGTCATGACTGCATAGCGCATATATCCATGGGCGGTGATCATGGGGGGACATGTCTGGATGCGAAGTCGTGCCACTTACAGGGACCCTGATACAGTCATGACTGCATAGTGCATATATCCATGAGCAGTGATCATGGGGGGACATGTCTGGATACGAGGACGTGCCACTTACAGGAACCCTGATACATAGTCATGACTGCATAGTGCATATATCCATGAGCAGTGATCATGGGGGGACATGTCTGGATATGAGGACGTGCCACTTACAGGAACCCTGATACATAGTCATGACTGCATAGTGCGTGCATATATCCATGGGTGGCGATCATGGGGGGGGGGGGCATGTCTGGATGCAAGGACAGCCAGTTACAGGAACCCTGATACATAGTCAGGACTGCATAGTGCATATATCCATAAGCAGTGATCATGGGGGGACATGTCTGGACACGAGGACATGCCACTAACCGGAACCCTGATACATAGTCATGACTGCATAGTGCATATATCCATGGGGAGACATGTCTGGATGCGAGGACAAGCCACTCACAGGGACCCTGACTGCGAGGACGTGCCACATATACGTGATACATATAGTCATGACTGCATAGTCCATATATCCATGGGTGGCGATCATGGGGGGACATGTCTGGATGCGAGGATGTGCCACTTACAGGGAACCTGATACATAGTCATGACTGCATAGTGCATATATCCATGGGTGGCGATCATGGGGGGACATGTCCCCCTCAATATTTTGAGTGGGGGGAGGCATAATATCCAATATCCCCCAATAATTTGTCGAAAAGTGAAAAATAAATGAGGAATGTTGTTACTTTTTGCTAGGAAAGTGACATTTCATTCAAGATGGCTGAAATTAATGAAAATTATCCGCACGCTACTCGCGCACATTTTTTCCTGCGCAAATTGGTTGATCTGAGACCACTAAAGTGCACCAAATCGCTTGGCATCCAGGGGCTTCACCCTTATACCCCCCCCCCCCGCCTAGTGGGCAAAAATCATCAATGTCCCCCCAATATTGAGAACAAATCGTGCCCCTGCATATATCTTTACTGATGCCTTAGACAGGAAATCAAGAATCTAACAGAAGTTTATCACAGTTGTAATAATGTTTATTATCCACTCTTAATTACAGTAAATACTTGGAAAAATATACTTTAAAAAAAATTACGAAAGTATTTATAAATTTATGAAGGTATTTAACTTATGTATGTATGGCAAGCATTTCATGAGATAAATTTGTTATTTTTGATATATCATACAGGCACCATTGATTAAAAAAATTATCAGTTGCATCAGAAATAGGTCTCAAGTTACAATCATTTATTTGGAGAAAAAATAGGTAAAAGCCCAAAAAAACTTTTAAACTTCTTTTAAGTACTTATTTTCTTACTCCAGAACCTTGGCCTCCCTAAAAATAGTTATATTCAAAAAGTTCAATGGTTAAAAGTACCTGATTTTGAATTCTGGTTGTATTGTGTTCAGGATCCATTCTGTTTCTGTCCCGGACTTTTAAAGGTAATTTTTATCTACGTTTTTTTTCTTCACCCAATCCAAGTAGGACTTGAAACAAAGACAAATATGCAAACATTTTCAATGATAATCAACTGATTGTACCAAAACGAAAAATATTAAAGCACTTTCTGATGACTCCTGGTTCAAAATTTGTATTCTTTAATCCCAAAATGTACAAATAGTTGACCATAAAATTAGTTTAAACCTTCTACAGATTTTACCTTCTACATTATATAAAACTAAAATTGAAACTGAAGCCCATTTGGCTTTTCATGTTACTCTCACCTAAGTGAATAAAATATTAAAATGTCTACATATTCTTATGAAAGTTTTGTATTGTCCTATATAATACACAGATTCTTAATAATATATTTTTTTCAAAGAAGGAATAAGAGTTTGAAATGTTTAGAACATTTGTAATGATTAAAAGAGAAATTCTTGCAATTTTGTGGTCCGGTTTGAAAATTATAAGATGTTTGTGCCAACTGTTATACACTTTGCAATAGGGGTATAACTAGCGTAGAACTGTGCCCACTGCGTGCAATATAACTTCACTTGTATCGCACACCAGAAAGAATGCCCAAATATGGCACGTCAAGCCGTTGGCACCAGAAATGCAGGTGTATGTTCTTCACTCACTGATATCTCTCCAAAATTCAGAGTGTTTTACAGCTAAATGCCACACGGTACTAGACCTCTTGGCAGACCTTGCCTCTGCTAAAGAGGTACCCTCAAACACAATCTAGAAATCCTGCAACTGGGATTAACTGGCTTAGAATTGAAAGGGTTGAAACATATGGTTGACACATGACTGCATTGCACTGCAGTTCTATATATTGGCAAACTTAATAATAATATGACACTTGATATTTATGGGTTCAGGAAGCCAATTAAGACTCAGCAAGGAACCCTGACTATGTGATTATGGATGAACACCTGCAAAGGCTCGCCTTCTCTTCTGCATTAGTGTTCAGAGGGTAACGAGGCAGGCTTGTAATCGCAATCCCATCCTGCTCCTGGAACTGCCATTTAACGTCCTCATCTGATGGATGTGAGTGAAACTTTCAGCCTTCAGCCACTTTCCCAAAGGCTGAAAGGGGTGGTAGCAACCTGTTCATCACCAAAACATCAATTGAACCTAACAACCATGAAATTGATTACTTCCCACTACAACAAAACTGGAAAATGAGGGACCATCAAAAACTACAGAACATAATTTGACGAGCCAGGCACAAGGTGGGATTAAACCCGGGACTCTGCGGTGTAAGCACTCACTCATACCATTACACCACTCTATCACCCCATTTATATCTACTTGTTTTTTGGAAATCCACTGCAGTTAATTATCTTTAAAATGTCTCATTTCATGTAGGCAACAGTGCTAGCCAATTAAGTATGCTGTTAGAAATAACTTTCCACCAAAAACAAACTCCCAATCCCTCTTTAAAGAGGTGAGTTTGAATTGGCAAGAACAAATTATTTTGGAGCAAGAAGAATTCCTACCCCCTCTAAACAACCGAGGAGAGTAATTGACAAAAATGAACTCTTTTTCTACACTCTGTTTGGAGTGGGTTACTCAAATGCAATAATTTCTTGGAGTAATGGACACAGTTTTCATTTTGCATTAGTATTTTTCTTCAAAGGTCCATTTAGTGCAGGCTTGCTGAATGGCTCTGAGGTCTAGTTTACAATAGTTTTTGCAATTCGTGACTAAATTTGGCACGGATTTAGGCAGAAAAATTGATATAATACATATACATTATTATAATTATTTTTTCCTATAAAATTTCCAGAATAACATGAGTACTGATAACAGTTTCCTGACTTTCTGAATGTATTTTCACTATTCACTCTACAGCTAGAATAGACCAGTTTGATATTACACCTAAATGTTGCATTCTGCGATATATTATCTTATAATAAATCAGCCAAATATGTTAACAATCAGAAATGCAACTACTTATTCAGCTGGCCGATAGCTAGAATCGACTTTACAACGATATTACAACTAAATATTGCATTCTGAGATATATTACCCATAATAAATCATCAAAATATGTTAAAACAATCAGAAATGCAACTACTTATTCAGCTGGCCGATAATATATTGAATGAGTTGTCATGAATATTGACTATTTCAAAGACTGCAGAATGGTCACACAGGTCAGAGGTCAACTCTACTGGAAGTTCAATATCAAACTGGTCTAATTCAGAAAAGGTTTGGCTTCATGGCCAAATCACTTTTTTTGCTTCAAATGGAAATTTGAATAACAATATTTCATAATCTGGCTCTGAAAACCACCAATTGGCAATACTTACCTTAGTAATATAACACCAAAGCTTTTACGAAAACAGGCTCTAATTCCTTCTCCAAACAAGATTACAATTCTCTTTTGAAATGACATGAAAAAATGTCCTGATAAAAAACCTTATTTAATTGTTACACTAGATGGAAGCTCTTACGTAAATGTCTACATATTTGTGACAAAACACAAGAATTCTGATGACGTTGACTTCTGTCAGCACGCTAATGAATCCGACAGGAAGCACGTTCCATCTGTCTAATGGATCTCCCCTTGAAGGGAACAATCAGTGATGTTTCGTTGATCACCAGCTTGCGGCTTTCGAGGTCCAAGCTTGCGTAGTTCGTAAAGAGGAGGTACCTATCATCTGTAAAAGTTAATCGTTAATATAAGATATTATTAAAACTATGATCGGAGTTTGAACTACTAACACGAGCCGAGGGCTTTGTGATTCCTTTCCTTCAGATTTAAAACCTGATTTTATTGTTCAACCTCTGTTGACCTCAGATGGCCTTTGACCTCACAAAAAATAGGGTCCATATACTAATTATGATGAACTTAGTACCAAGTATTAGCTCAACTGAAGTTTGCCCTATCGAGTTATGGTGGTTACAAGGTTTTTAGTGTTTGACCTTTCACCTTAACCAAAACCACTACGGACCATGTACTAACTATGATGAACACACATACTAAGTATGAGCTTAATTGAAGTTTGCCCTATCAAGTTATGGTGGCTACGATGTTATAACTATTTGATCTATAGATGTTGACCTCTGATGGCCTTTAACCTCGACCAAAAACAACAGGAACCATGTACTAACTGTGAGGAACACACATACCAGGAATGAGCTCAATTGAAGTTTGCCCTATCAAGTTATGGTGGCTACAATGTTTTAACTATTTGATCTAAGTTGACCTCTGATGACCTTTCACGTCAACCAGAAACAACAGGGACCATGTACTAACTGTGAGGAACGCACGTACCAAGTATGAGTTCCATTGAAGTTTGCCCTATCAAGTTATAGTGGTTACAAGGTTTTCAGTGTGTGACCTCTGTTGACCTCAGATGACCTTGGAACCTTGACTAAAAATAATAGGGACCATGTACTGTCTATGATGAACACACATATCAAGTATTAGTTTACCGTTTAATCCACAATAAGTGCCCCCCATACATACATGCATGACTGCATAGATTCCTTTTTGGCAAGGAATAAAAAACTGGACCATTTTAGTAATATTGCTCAATGGTGATGGATGACTGTTGCGTCCATTGATTATCTTTGAAATGGACCTCCCCAAGAGCTAAATGAGATAAAAATCTATAAGAATATTGAGAAATTGAGACAGGAAATCCTTTGTCCCGTTACTCTTGTCCACGAGGTAATTTCACATCCTACCATGCATAATTCTTCATTGGTCAATGTACCACATATGAAATGAGCAGACCAGTATGGCAGAATTCTGGCAGACACAAGATGAGAGAGAAGGGCTTTTGATTTCGCAGGTTTGAGGTTATTTACTTAATTTGATAAAATTTTCATCCCACCAAGCCAATTGTACATGCAATTCCAAAATATAATTTCCCCTGAGATGATTCAACTCCACAGGTAGCAAAGTTTATCAGCCTTGGGTCAACATGACGGACTACAAAAATCACTGAAAGTCAGGGTTGCCGATTGTCTTGTGTTTTTTCACAGCCAGATTGCCCATGGCCATTAAAAACTGATTTGGAGGGAAGTTTGATGAAATCTGGCCGTAGCAAAATTTCATCGTAAAATACATGCGAAATAGCAATAATAAAAGCAATTTGTCGCCAAAAATTACAATAAAAGGTCAACATTTTACCTGAACTTTTGTTATTTTTCCCCAACGTGTAATGAGCCCTTGGTTTGGCTGTAACAATAAAGCTAAATTTGGCCGCAAGAATTTACAACTTGGTGGCGACCCTGCTTAATGCTACCGTCATTAGGGATGTTTCTAAGATGGGCGGATGAGAGTTGTAAACCTTGTCAATGTACAAAAATGTATGTACGGCATACAAAAATGTACGTATGACGAACAGAAATGTGGACCTCTAGTGGGACATGGGAATAATCACATTACCAGAGAACTTGGGAATGTTATATTAGTGGACTGTGGACCTAATACAGTGAACGTGAAGCTGACACTGCGAGGAATGGGGACTATTGGCCAAAATAGGAATATTAAGAAAAATTAAAAATATTAATTGAACAATTTGGACGAAGTACTCACCCAAGAAAAAATCACATCTCTGGTAGTGTAAAGCAAACCATTAAAGATGTTTGTTAATGATAGAATCAAGTTTGAATTGTTGAGAAAAAAAATCCTACTAGTTTCCTACTAGTATGGGCAACTAATGACTTTAACCCATGCATGGTTGCCAATAGGTAATTCTCACAACCAAATTTCTCAAATATGGCTATTGCAATCAGAAAATGCTTTGGTCATGAAAATTGGAAATTTGACTGCGGCAGAGTAAATTCTTAAATTGATTCCATCAACCCCCTCCCCTCCCACCAGAAATGTTATATGAAAATATTAAATTTCCAACCCCAAAATATAAGTCCATCAATCAGATATTATTGTGTTTGCTGATAGTGTGCATCAATGAAAACCTTGTTTGGCTAGATTTGACTGTGAGGTGAAACCATGGCAACCCTTATTCCTTGAAGAATTTTGCACCAATGAACGATTAATTGGCATGATAATTACAGACAAAACTGAATTCCTGGTGTAACATTCAAGAAATTACATTGGCAGAGAATGTTGTTTAATATCGTCGGCTTCATACCAAGCAGTCAGTCTCAAATAACTAACTTTGGTTAGTTATTTAGTAAACAGAAATTTGCATCCACATGTCTGCATATGTAGTGAAAAGCTTTTCACCTAAACGAGCTTCCAGTTAATTAAAAAACTACAGACTATTAATTAGTATCACTAAAATTTATGTAATGGTACTTTAAACACTCTTGCAACATCTCAAGGCCGATCCACACGGTCGAACTTTGTTGGATCAAACCGCACGTTCAGTCAAAATTTGATGGTCTGGACGCACATGTGTATTACTACGAAAACCAGCTCACGCGGTGTGTTCAATCCAACAAAGTTTGACCGTGTGGATCGGCCTTTACAGATTATTTTTGAAATATGTAAAATGAGAATTGAAGACAATTAGTTAAACTTGCAAATGGCTTCAGTCTAGGGATTATAGCTTTCAAAATTTAAAACATTTCATATCCAAGACTTGAAGTCATCGGACCTCATTTGCATGCAACATACTGTCATTCTGGTATGTAGAGCAATGAAAATGATGCAAACAGCACTTTATCCCATCTTTATAACATGTTCGGTTATGTGAATACGACTATCTGAAGTTTAATGCTGATTTAATGTAATGTAAATGTAATATAAATGACACTTATATAGCGCACTTTAATGAGGCAAGGGTAGGGGTGATCTGCCGGATGACATAAGGAAGGGGTTCCATAGTTTGGGACCATTAACGGAGAAAGATCTATCCACAAACCTAGTTTGACGGGTGAACGGGACTACTAAGGTTAGTGCGTCACCTTCATAAGAACGTAGCATATAGGACGTTCTGGGGGCTTCACGTAGTAGCTCACGTAAATAAAGAGGGGCCTCTCCTTTTGAGGCCTCAAAAACTAATAGGATGACCTTGTACTTAATCCTTTGCTTTATTGGGAGCCAGTGCAATTTTTTCAAGCATTGTTTAGAGCTTGGCAATCTACCTCTTTGTAGAACCATTTTAGCCGCTCGATTTTGTACCTTGTAATTTGTTAATATCACAATCCGGTTTGTTACCTAATATAGCATTGGCATAATCAAGATGTGAGATTACCAAAGCTTGGGTGACTGTACAACAAGCGTCAAAATCGAGATATTTCCTAATGATACAAATTCTATGAAAGATTTGAGGGAAGCAGCCCTAGCTTTTTGGGTTATATGTTGGTTTAGGGAAAGATTATCATCCAACTACACCCCAAGATATTTAATACAATTGCTGTTCTTAACACTTGATCTGTTCCACATTAATTTCTGAGATTTGACATTTCTCAAGTTGTTGCTTGGAACCTAATATCATAAAGAGTAGAACGGCAACACCACACTTTTCCTACATCAATAGCTTGCTCTCTGTTTGAAATATTCACTTATCCACTAAAATGTGATTGTTTCCACATGTTCCTCACATGTAAATACATTATGTACTGAAGGTATGAACTATGGCCCACTTGGCCAATATATTTTTAATCCTCTACAACAGGCGTGTGCAACCTGCCGCCCACGGGCCAAATGCAGGCTCCATTTTCTGCGGCCCGCGAAGTAAAGTCAAATTAGCCCTAGCTGCGGCCCTCGAGTTGTTATTTGACTACATTCTGTCTAGTCCAGATGGCCATAAACATAAACAATCACTATATTTCAGGTAACGTGGGTGTTCTCGACAGTGTTTCGCGAGCTTTAATGAATAAGGTGATCGTAACAATGCCAAATGGTTCTTATTAAATGGTTTTGGGCTCCAATCAATATAATTGTACCAAGAAATGGGAAGTTCTTGAACATGAATCAACTTCAAGAGTTTGCAAATTATAGCATCATTTTGCATCCAAGCACTCTTAAAGGACAAGTTCACTCAAACTGTACTTTTTATATGTTATGGGTTAGAGCATCGGCTTTGCAGCTGGGACTCCAGGCCGGGTCATACCAAAGACTTGAAATGGTACCCCCATGTTCACAGGAAAAATTCCCAGAGTTTTCCCTAATATTTGATGTTTTTCCTCATATACCCTGAATTTTCCCAGACTAGAAATATGTAAGTTTTCCCTGATTTTCAAAATGGCTGGGAACCAGTGTCAGCACCAGGGTTCCAAATCAGGCAGGG
>JAODUJ010002686.1:0-12900 GCA_027564615.1 Psolus chitonoides | reverse complement strand
TGGGGGGGGGGGGTGGATCGGGGATATTATTTTCTTTACCCATAGAACCATATATTATCTAAAGAAGCCTATGTATATCTTTAGGATAACACGTTGTGCCTTTTTATTTAAGCACGATTCCATTCTAAAAGTTAAACAGGATCGTGGGCGTCATATTGACCAAGAGAATGAAAGTAGTGTAAAATAAACAACGCTATGTATGTGATGTATACAATCTATAAATGGCTGCTTCTTGTTTGCTTTTTGTATACCGACTTAAAGGAGCTTCGAGTGTTTGTCTAAAATTATGAGACAAAATATCGGTTACAGTATCATTTTGTCTTTTAGAAAAACATTACACACATAACTGTCATGAGGGATACTTTCTAACATTGTTTTTTTTCTAGTTCACTAACATTGGGCACCGTCAAGTGCCCACCTAAAGACCCAAAACAAATTAGTGTAAGTTAAACCCCAGGATGACCTATCAGCTAAGTTTAAATTATCTACAGACCCCTTCACGTAGGCTACTCCTTTTCAATCTTGGAGTAGATACAAATTTCGCTAAAAGAAATCACTGAACAAAATCAACACACCTAAGCAAATAGAGCAGAAAGGAGGCAAATACCTGATAGGCCTACCAATTAGGGCCTACTCCACAGTACAGTCTTGAATTTTGTTTAAAGCTCAGGAAAAGTTTCTAATAGTGTTATGTCCTGAAAAATAGTTTGCCTTACAATGAACATCTTGAGACTAAACTAGATTAACATAGTCGTATTTGAAGTATGTTCGTTGTGCAATACCCTCCAATAAACCTTCCGGTATGCTTTGAGTCGATATAGTATCCGCACAACAGACCAGTTCAATATTTCACATGTAGGCTACATTGTATTCTTGTAGATCACCTGTACTAAATCATCCAAAGTCGGTAATAACTAGTGATGCCACTCCTTCTTCAGCCGTCCTATATTGTGTTGAATGAGTGGTTTTAAATATGGACTTGAAAACTGCATAATGGCCACACGGGACAAAGGTCAACTGTCCGGTATTTTAAATATCGAACAGCTCGTTTCTGAATATTTTTACCATGAATCCAGGTGTCGGTAATCCTAATCAAAATCGTGGTCGCTTCCCTTGTATTGTCAATATCGTTGTAAATTTAAGCAGAATCTTTCTTAGCCTGACCAGGATTCCCAGTGAAAAATACTCATACTTGTCTGACTGGCATATAGATCAGACTAACCTGTTAAAACAATGTATACCATTTTAACATATAGTCTGGCATAGGCCAACACGTTGTAACCCAGTAGCCACTTTCCCACAGTGTGAGCCCTGCTTTGTATAATGAAACAAATTGTAGCCTATATGCTTCACGTTGCGCGGTATAGTCAAGGGTGTTGTGCAGTGGTAGTCAAGTGGTAGCTCCAGATCTCCGATCCAAGGTTAGTGAGTTCGGGTCCTCCATCGCTGGCTGCGTCGTTTTCTTCTGCAAGTCACTTTACCTCTAACGCCTTAGGCCGTGGATATCGTGAGATCTCACGGAGCCCTGCCCCATCACTGCCGTACTATTGACCTCGTTCCTTACCTGGATACTGGTGGAGTATGGGAATAGAGAGATGACCTGCTCAACAGGCAACATCTCGTCTTCGATAAGACAATTCGATCACGACAGACAGTCCGTTGACCATTGTATATGACTTACAATAGCCTGCGTGAAATACTCGTGAGGTATAGCCTCGTGAGGTAAAGCCATGAGAATATACATAACGTAGCCTACAGACGTATTTGAGACGTTTAAGTAAGCGGCAGCTGTCAACCGTCTTAATTTAACGTGGCTGTGTCCAATTAAAGGTACATACGGGGTTTGGTAGGTTTGCTGATGAAAAACGGTCGAGTTTTGTGGTTCTTTTTACATATTCTCAAAGTATGTCCAATATAATAACGTCTAATGCTCTCTTTTTTCTCTCATAACACTGTGTAGAAGAGAGATTAGGAGGCGAATTCAATTATGTCGGCACACAAATAGTTCACGTTAATGTCTTTCACAGGTGTCAAAAACGTTGTTGGCTCCAAAACCGTGTATTATCGTTTACGTTCCATAAAATACATAGTAGGCTTACCTTTTGCACGAATCTCTAATATACTAAACCTGAAGTTATCGTTTTGATATTACAGCAGTATTTTTTAAATATTGAAAGAAACCATTAAATCTTCTATCAATTTTTAGTCGAATTCTAATCAATTATACTTGGATTAAACCTCCGTTTCGAAAATGGTTTTGCAGCTGAAACAAACTCTGCATGTAACTTTAATTGAAATTTCAAGAATATAGTACATGTAACTATACTGGTATTGACTCTGTGAATACAAATAGTTGGATATAATTAATTGATGTACACGTAAAGACATATTGCTCCAAATAAAGGGGGTTATTTACACCGAGCGCGACACACTAACTGGTATTTTTTCGTAAATCCAAATATAAAGGCTGCACCTAAATACTGCATTTTCTTCTAGCCGCACAACTACGGATAATGCTGTGTAGAAGGAGTCGACATATTGTATTGTAGACTATGTTTTTATCTTGGCGTGGTATTTACTGTTACATGCTCTATTTAAACTTAGTATATGCAAATTTATACTTAGGCTTATTGGAATTTTAAACGTTACCACTTTATCTGTCTCGTTTACTGTGTTTGAAGACAATTTCTCTGGCCCAAGAGATAATTTCTCATCCGTGGATGCATAATTCTGCATTGGCCAGTGTTCCAAACATAATATCAAATTGAGCTGACCAGTGCTGCATAATTCTGCGTTGACCAGTGTTCCAAACATAATATCAAATTGAACTGACGAGTGCTGCATAATTCTGCATTGGCCAGTGTTCCAAACATAATGTCAAATTGAGCTGACCAGTGCTGTATAATTCTGCATTGGTCAGTGTTCCAAACATAGTCTCAAATTGAGCCGACCAGTACTGCAATATTCTACATTGGTCGGTGTTCCAAACATAATATCAACTCGAGCTGACCAGTACTGCATAATTCTGCATTGGTAAGTGTTCCTAACATGATATCAAATGAGCTGACCAGTGCTGCATAATTCTGCATTGATCAGTGCTCCAAACACAATATCAAATTGAGCTGATCAGTAGGCCCCCAGCTGCATAATTCTGCATCAGTCAGTGTCACAAACATAATATAAAATTGAGCTGACCAGTTCTTCAGATTTACCAAAAAACAATTGACAGATTAAGAACTTAAACGCACCATACGCTACACACCATAGCCGTTGTTTATATTTTGCATACTGCGTAGTGTATCAAAACCATGGGAACGGAACCGAAATTGATACATTCAAACTACTTTTAGGGCTATGTGCTAAAATACAGGTGATTCCACAGAACTAGTGGACACTTTTCCCCGCGAGTTGACACACGCGGATAGGAACGTTATCTGGGCGAAAACGGACCGTGGGGCCAACTTACATCAAAGCCACTATTGAACCAAATGGAGCACGGTAGGACCCTGGAGCCACAAACTCAATGGACAGGGGTATAGTCCCACCATAGTGCCCGCAAGATAATAATAGCGCATTACACCGACGTGGTCAGTCTCAAAGCGCTTTACTTTCGATTACCCCTGGTCATTGTTATAACTCGTCCCCCACACATACGTGGGTACAGGCAGCAACTCGAGATCAGCGCCACTTGACAAGTTACACCTCGCAGGTACCTAATTAGCACCTGGGTGGAGAGAAGCAATCCGGGGTGAATTTCCTTGCCAAAGGACACCACGTGTCAGTCCGACCAACCTCTGGATTACGAGACCCAAGCCCTAACCACTTGGCCACTACGTTCCCTTAATCAGGCCATCATGAATCGACACCCACCTTAGAACCCAAGCCTATATTCAGAAAAAGAGGCCAAGGCCTACTTACACACAGGCGTAGGGAGAAAGTTCCATCTGGAGAGGGGCGGTCAATAAATTGTTCCCGAAAGAGTGGGGGAGGTGGGTGGGTAGAGAGGTAAATGTTAATCGCAAGGAAAATTTTCGAATATTGCCTCAAATGCCCTCAATACAAGGTTTAAATAGTGGTTTAGAGGCCATATCTCAATGCAAAGTTTGAATAGTGTTTTGGAAGCCTTTTTTAGGCTTCTTAATGCCCGTTTTTAACAACTGCTTGTTTTATTATTATTTATTTTTTTCGGAAGAAGAAAAAATGTCCGAACAATTGGTATCGTGGGCAGTTCTCCTCGACGTCCTCTAAATGTCTGTACTTACCGGATCCAAATGAAGTCATGATTATTACCACCAGCAATGCGGCTTTTGCCAAAACTGTATACACTGTATACATTTTAACTACTTTGAGGGCTACAGGCTAGACACAGAGATCATCACAAACAACTAGTGGACAGTTGTGATCGCGAGTGGACAAACGTGGCCCGTGGAAAGTTTCTTTGGGCAGAAATACACTCAATCATATACCACTGGCGCAAACATCAATGAGTAGGTGTGAAATGTACATCTGGGTGAGGGAAGCTGTGTCACTTGGTATGAAATCAGTCACTTCACTAAGCGTCAAATCATCGCGAGGTGTTCGGTATGAAAG
Source organism: Psolus chitonoides (assembly GCA_027564615.1). Taxonomy (NCBI): domain Eukaryota; kingdom Metazoa; phylum Echinodermata; class Holothuroidea; order Dendrochirotida; family Psolidae; genus Psolus; species Psolus chitonoides. Next base: position 8,310 of record JAODUJ010002686.1, on the reverse strand, counting down.
TATGAATGAACAGTAAATAAGGAAGTACCTAGTCCGACAGTTTGTCAATAGCCTACGCTGAGACAGACACACAGTACCCCAGGGGGCTATCAATGTGCTCCCAGCTTGAACGGGCTATTTGAACAAATATGACGCCTCAGTTGAAAGATCTTTTTTCATATCTCCATCCCCATTTCAATTAAGGTTCAGAAGAAAAAAAAGGAAATAAGTTTCTTTGCCATCGTCCTCATGTCGTCTCCAGAATATGACGGGGTCCCCCCTCCCCTTGGCTACGTCACTGGTACCTAGGGTGTCGATAGTATAGGGGGAGGGGAAAGATACCGATAGATGTACAAATGAAAAAATGGCCGACGTATTGACGAAACCTCTATTTGGACAAACTTGGAGGAATCCCCCGCACACCCACTCCACCCATTTCAACCCCGGGTACGCTGGTGTTTCGAATTGATATTTAAAAGTTTAGGCAAAAATAATTGTTTGGCTTTCAGATCAGTTCAGAGCCATTGATAAGACCTTGTTAGGTAAATGTAGTAAAACCTGAATCTTAGTTGAACACGTTGGTTCAACTATCGAAGAAAATATTTGGCTAATAGTTCAGAATTAAATTCCGTTTTGGGTGCCTAAAGACTACGGCTGGATAGCCGGGTACTGTCCATGCAGGTGCAGGTGGACCGAAGCATGAGAGAAATAAGTATATGGGGTATGTTCATTGACGGTATTGGATAACCCGCAACAGACAAGCTAGGTTTTCAGCTTGTTTGAGTGGTGGCCTAGCGGTTAGAGCATACGCCTGTCACCCGGGAGATTCGAGTTCGTTACCAGTTCGATACCAGTTCGGGCCAGTTAGCCAGAGGACTTAAGTTGATCCCTACTGCCACCTTGCTTGGTGCTCAGCGTTAAGGTTCGAGTAGGGACGTTGAGTAAATAACTGCCCTCGTGCGTCACGAAGGTAATTGAGCAAGAGAAGTTGGCTTGTGCCCTCGTGTCGTTGAAGGCAAGTTGTGCCATCGGTTCTAGTACAAATTTCAGCTTGCGCATCTAGTCTTCCAGTGAAAATCGGTTTCATTGAAAACATGTTTACCCGTTCCTTCTCATGAATGTGCACTCTGTGATTGACAATTGTAAAGTTTTGTTCTAGAGTTTCGTGCGAGAGTGGATGTCACTACTTGGTTGCTCGAACTAGGAAGCTATCCCCATACGGCGTTGAGCCAAGATTGACACTTCTCAAGCTTTGTCCTGGAGTGTCCTACAAGGATGCGAGTTAGTTGCAACTTAGCCTCTGTCTGTTCCGGCTGTCCATGTTCTGTGCCTCCTCCAAAGTATGTATTATACGTTTCTATTTCAGCAGGGTCGTAAAGCTCAATAGGGAATAATTTAGTTTTGGTTGAGCCTGCGAATTAGACAATAATTTGTTTTCCCTGTACAGCCCACCAAAATTCAATTGTTCAAATATCAACACATTTAACTGAATAATGATATCCTCGTGAGAACAAACCACAATTTTGGTAATCATGCATGGTAAGAGAAAAGCCCTATGCTGTTGTAGTGGAAAGTTCGCACAATTCTTGAAATCCTACGTCTCAACTCATATTGAAGGTTGGTGCCAAGGGGACTCGATGGTGTTGGGTTTACGGGGCGAAGGGATTCGAGAGTGGCGACGAACGAGACGGAAAAAAGTTGACAGTGGTGTGGAATTGGAGCAGAGAACCAATGCGTATATGTGCTGGAGAGGGAGGGAGTACAAATGACAGGCACCAGAGATGGCCAGAGAACGCGTAGTGGTGTGGACTTTACAAGTAGTCCCAACAGCTTTTTAGATTCACCATGTAAATCACCTAGAATATACAATATGTTATATACCTGGTTCATTAGCATTAATACTGGATAATGGGTTTACTGTACACAAACGCTTGTACACCCACCAAATATCCCGCTAAAGCTACGCAAGTTGTTTAAAACTTATTCACAGACTAATGAGAAAAAAAACAAGTTACAACATAAATCTCTTCAGGCCCCCCCCCCCCCCCCCTCCCCCCCCCCCCCCCGCCATTCCCATCCCGAATGAGCTGCTACAATTTCCGGCTGTATCGAATTGTCCAAAGTAATAATGAGTTGTGAGAAGATGTCAGTATTTGGGAGGTGTTATATGTAGGCTTGTAGATCTTACTAGTAGGCATCCTAACTGAAGCATCTGCTCTGGTACTGTTATTCTAACCGAAAAGGGGTGATGGCCTGCACCCCCGGAAATAAACTTCTAATCAGCGTTTTTATATCGACAACATAAACAAAAAAATATAACACGGTAGGGCCTTGGTGCCAAAAACTCGATAGACAGGGTTAGGCGCACCATAGTCGTATTAGTGCCTGCAAGATGGGGCCGAGTAGCCAACGCGATTCTACATCCACCTGAGAATCAAAGGTAGGCTATACTCAGAAAAAGGCCCACTTACACACAGGCGTATTTCCATCTGGAAAGAGGTGATATCAAGAAAGTGCTTTCCGAAAGGGTGAGGTGGGGGGGGGGGGGGGGTTTTGGCCAAAGGCCAAATAGTGTTTTGAAGCCCCTAACTTTTTAGGTTTCCCACTGGTATTTTTACTCCGTTATTCATTTTTTCAAGAACACAATGCCTAAAAATTGGCATTTAGGGCAGTTCTTCCTGATCCTCCCTCCACCGTCTTCTGAGCCTCTGTATATTTACTTACCGGTACTGTTCTCCTTGTTGAATAAACCGGGTCCAAATGAAGTCATCATTACCACAAGCAATGTAGCTTTTGCCAAAAATGTATACATTTTACCTCCGGTATTTTAACTATAGGCTGAACTAAATAGAGGTCAACAAAAACAACTAAGTGGAAACTCAGTTGCGATCGCGAGTTCTCGTAGAAGAAAAGTTTCCTTGCCAGAAATACACTGTTTCATATACCATCGATGCAAACAATATTAACTTGGTGTTTGGTATTAAGGTGTAAGTGAATAGTAAATGAGGAACTACCTAGCCCAGTAGTTGGTTAATTAATAACTTGCCTACGCTTAGACAGACACTCCATCCCATCAGAGGCCGACCTATATGGGCACCCAACTTGAACCGGCTATAGTAGTTTGCACAAAAAACATGACACCTGTCGCTTTCATGCAGTGAATTTATAGCAGATTTAGGTCGGCGATTCTCAATACTGTATGTTGACAACATTTCAATCCCAGAACCACCAGAAAGTTGCATTGCGTCAGTAAAGTAGTCTTACTGTCACGTTTTCACATTCAATAAATGGCGAAATTGCGGGTGTTGCATCACTAGCGTACCGGCAGGTGTACAAATGTACCGCAAAATCGCGAATGTATTGGTGAAACCTCTATTTCAAGCAAAAATGTCACAGGACCCCAACCGGCAGCCCCCCCCCCTCCCCTCCCCTCCCATGCCACATGCTTCTAGTACGCATCATTACAAATTGCAAATTAAAAAGCAGGGCAAACTCAGTCTTTGGCTTTCAACTACGTTCGAAGTCATTGTTAGGAGAAGTTTGTAAACCCTTATCATGCTGAGCGTTCCGAACTCAGCAGACACGTCTTTACTAGTTCACGCGGTGCTCGGAGCTGCGCAGCTACCGGTGTTGCTCGACCATGTGAAGTGCCTCGGGCGGGTGCCACTGTTACGTATCTACTGGAATGTGCGAACAATGGCACTGACTGACACCTGTTTCCTGCTGCAAAGGCCCCGGGCGGGATGCCCCGCCTCCCGCATGATAGCGGTCAATAAAACGATGTCTGTGTCGATGTTCGCAATGTGAGTAGGGGGGGGGGGGCGCCATCCATATAATGGAGCCATCTCTCGCTGTGTTATCCGCGATGGAAGTGAGAGAATTGTGCTCTTGTATCTATCCCTTATCATGCTGAGCGTGCTGAACTTAGCAGACACATCTTTACTAGTTCACGCAGTGCTCGAAGCTGCGCAGCTACCGGAGTTGCTCGACCACGTGAAGAGCCTCGTGCGGGTGCCACTGTTACGTACCTACTGGAATGTGCGAACAATAGCACTTACTGACACCTGTTTCCTGCTGTAAAGGCCCGGGCAGGACGCCCACCTAGCGCATGATAGCGGTCAATAAAACGATGTCTGTGTCGATATTCGCAATGTGAGTAGGGGAGAGCGCCATCCATATAAAGGAGCCATCTCTCGCTGTGTTGTTCGCGATGGAAGTGAGAGAAGTGTGCCCTTGTATCTATTAAAACGATGTCTGTGTCGATGTTCGCGATGTGAGATGTGAGTGGGGGGAGAGCGCCATCCATATAATGGAGCCATCTTTTGCTGTGTTATTCGCGATGGAAGTGAGAGAATTGTGCCCTTGTATATATCCCTTATCATGCTGAGCGTTCCGAACTCAGCAGACACGTCTTTACTAGTTCACGCGGTGCTCAAAGCTGCGCAGCTATCGGAGTTGCTCGACCATGTGAAGTGCCTCGGGCGGGTGCCACTGCTACGTAACTCCTGGAATGTACAAACATTGGCACTGACTGACACCTGTTCCCTGCTTATAAAAGCCCCGGGCGAGATGCCCTGCCTCCCTCATGATAACGGTTACTAAGCGATGTCTGTGATGATATTCGTGATGCAAGTAAGGGGAGAGCGCCATCCATATATTGGGGCAATCTCTCGCGGTGTTATTCGCGATGGAAGTGAGAGAATTGTGTTCTTGTATCTATCCCTCATCATGCTGAGCATTCCCAACTCGGCAGAGACATCCTCACTAGTTCACGTGGGGCTCGAAGCTGTGCAGCTACCGGAGTTGCTCGACCATGTCCAGTACCTCGGGTGGGTGCCACTGTTACGTAACTACTAGAATGTACGAAGAATGGCACTGACTGACACCTGTTCCCTGCTTTGGAGGCCCCGGGCGAGATGCCCAGCCTAACGGTTAAAGCATGTGTATCACAAATTTCTGACCACCTAAACCCTAATTTTTCAACTGATTATAAATCTACAACCAGAAACTCCAGTCCAGTGTCACCTGGCTAAGTTTACTTCCCATAGTCGATGTAATCTGTGAACATTAAAGATTCAAAACTTCATACAATAATTGAAGAATTATTAGGTTTCGTAAGACGAGCAAAACTCATATGCTTTCCTTCGGGATACACATCCTTCAATTTAAAAGTCATCAGGGTTGAGATGAGTGCTCTTCATTTTAATAGAGGGTATGAGCTTGTCATCTGGAGGTATGAAAATGTACACATACAGTATAGTAACCTCCAAGACCTCATAACTATACATGCTACCTCTCTCCTTAATTTCCCTTGCCAGGCCTAGTAATGGGTTCGTCCTTTGTCCGGCATCCTGACAAAAGATAAGGATACAGGTACTTTAAATACTTGCTCGTCAGTTATTGATGGTCTTGCCATTTCTGGTTCTTTTGTGATGAGAGTAACTGACTTCAGGAAATTAGGTTTACTGGGTTCTTTCAGCTCGGGTGCTCTGCCATAAAGAACAGGTTACTACAACCTCTTTCAGCATAAAGAAAAGTGGCTGAAGGCCGAGTTATCACACACTTGTCTGATGGGGACATCAAGAGCCAGTCCCAGGAGTAGGATGTGATTATGATGCAGTTACACACCTGCCTTGCTTCCCTCTGAATTCCAGTCATGGCTTGAGATAAGTGAGAGCCCAGGGGCTCTCAGAAACACATAAATAACCCTGGCTCTTGATAAAATCATGTGAACCAGGGGCTACTTAGAAAAAATGCCCCTGAGTTTGACTTTCCTATCTAAACTGGATTATATAGTGAAGGCTATACAGTATACATGCCTTTCTAAATATGATTACAATTTTCCCAAACATAATTTTGTATGATCATAAATTAAATAGCCGCTGTGTCAAGCAAAATAGCCCCTGGCTCTTGATCAACCAACCATGTGAACCATGGGCTACTTAAGAAAGTAAATCAAACCCTGATACCAGTTGAGAAGAGAAGATTAATTAAATAATGTTGGTGTTCAGTTCATCCATGACACATGTCCTGTAGCTTCCGTTCCTAGATTAAAGCATCATACTACCTGTACTGTACCTACAGTCCCAACCAGTCTGGCTAATATAGCAGCAAAACAGAAACAAAAACTAACTGCTCCAGGTGTCAATTGCAATTAAAGTAAAGAAATGAGTTTTTAGGTAACTCTTAAATGTGGAAAGTTTAGTGCACACCCTAACATGGTCTGGTAGCTCTGGTTCCACAGGTAAGGAGCATGGCTTAGGAAAAGTTAGGTACAGGCTTAAGCAGAGGAACAAGGGGGTTTTACTGTTGTTAGGTATAATCTTGTCAAACCTTACAGGTTACATTATTAGGATTATTTTTAAACCATTATTTTTCTGCAGAAAACTCATCACAAAATGGCCGCCCTTACGGAAATCATCACACAGTTGAACAAACTCTCTGTTGACCTCCGGTCATCAGCTGACCAGACGAAGAGCGCTGACGTACCACAGGGCACCGCAGAACAACTGGAAAATGTCATCGTAAAACTACAGGGGGTTAAGGGTGATGTAGGCGGAAGTAAGTCCTGAATATTTATCACGAACAGGTCCCAGTTTTCAGCTGAGATTGAGGCTTTAACTCAGCGGTCGATGACCTACGGCACGCGGGCTAGATCCGGCCTGCTGTTGTGGAAAGTCCGGCCCGCGAGGGTTGTTCAAATTGTACACATAAATATACAACAATCTGGCCCGCCATGAATAAACAGTCGTTTAAGCAACAAAATACAACACATGCGTAGGTTGTACAAGCGAGGCATCACAATGTAGCCTAGGCTAGTGTAACAAATTACATGCATACTTTATCGTTCGTTGTAATGATCCTGTTAATGTCAATATTATGTATTTGTTGATTGAAAAAGTTTCAGCACTAATTTACTTCAAAAGTAATGAAAATATTGCACCATTTTGCATCCAAGCACCTTTCATTAGACCCCCTCCCCATGCCACGGATCACTGATGTGGCCGCGCCCACCAAAAGGTTGTCGACCCCTGCTTTAACCATCGGTTTCTGTTTTAGACTTTTATCAATCAATTTTCCTAAAATTATCAAGTTAATTCTTTTCTTTGTCTCTGATTATACAAACTGCTGAGACAAGTATAACCAAGTCATACTGGGTTAACTATTAACTTTGAAATTTTGGATGAGTATCCTAATTAGTGAGCTTGCATAGTCTTTTTCTCAGGCATTTATCCTTATTACTGTGCATTTTTTACTAAATGTTAATTGTGAAAGTACAACAGTGATCGTCAGACTCCACTATAACTAGTGTAAATAAGTACATGCATGGTTTCCTGGTTATAGTGACTATGCATAGCGTTACTTTACAGTATATAATCAGTAAGATACTGTAGCTCACAAGGAAATATTCAATCCAGCATAGGAATGGGTAAGTTAATAATAATAATAATAAAATACTTGATAGAGCGCCTAATGCTGAAAACATCTAGGCCATTTACAGATAAAAAAGAGAGAAAATAGACGATAATACAAAAGACCTAACAATGGGAGTCATAGTAATTAATCTCGATCCATATGTTTTTACTGATCTTTCAGGTTTTCATCAGATATCCTACTTTTCCCTCCATTCCACATGGGCCTGGCCTCGATGTATAGAGCCTAGCTCTGTGATTTTTGCGGAGTTTCTTCCCTGTACCCAAATTGTTGTCGTAATGGTTGAAGTTTGTTCAGTCGTTCTTGGCTTATCGATACCACAACAGTGTTTCTACTATCAAATTATTTTCTGTTTTATCTATTCCACAGCACAGCACATTTATGTACAAGCCTACCAGGCCTTTCTGGCAGACTCGGTGGCCAGTTTCGTAAGCCTCAGCAATGAGATAGGGGGCGATGTTCAAGAACAGGTGAGTTACCATTCTATTGTCCAGGTCCAAACATACGAGCATGTGTAAAATGTACTATTTAGCATTGAATCAGGGCCTGACACTGAGCATCAAATTGTCATCAGGTTACAGCATATGATACTGCCCCAGCAGATTTCCATGCCGCCGGTCATAATATTTGGCTTCCCTCTGAACATAAACATAGCAGGCTGATTGATGACGCGAATCAGCCACATCTGTGGAGGAAGCCAAAAGGCTTACAACTTACGCTGCATGAAGTTCATTTGTTGACAATATCCTCTTTGAGGAAACTGTTAGGAATGGCATCCAAGTCATAATATTATACAACACCCAATTATTTCCTCAACATATGATTAGACAATTGTTGGTCACATGCCATTAAATAAATATACTATTGCACGCTTACGTCACAACCATTGAATAGTAC